>SPJY01023245.1:2472608-2588398 GCA_005191435.1 Raddia distichophylla
AAGGTATACTTGTAATCCCGGATAACTACTAGAGGATAGAGATAGGAATCCTACCTCGTAACCGACTAGGACTTTTCCTTGTAACCCCACCCCCTCCACTATATAAAGAGGGTAGGGGGCCATAGTTCGGCATCTTCATCTACATCTAGAGAATTACACATCTACAGCTTGATCATCTCCCAGGTTGATCATCATCTTGTACACATATACCCCATATAATCCCAGAGCACAGGACGTAGGGTATTACCTCCGCCATGAGGGCCTGAACCTGTATAAATACTTGTCTTGTGTTACCATCGAGTTTAGATCTTGCGCGCATCGCCCCATATATAATCATTGCCGGCGGTGACCCCCCAGTTAGTCACCAGTCGACAATCACCAAAATGCAACAATCAGCAACAATACACACCTGAAAATTGTAGACATGACAGTACTTCATATCAACTATAAACTCACCAAAGAAGTGATGCGATTGAAGTAAGGGTCGATAATAATGTTCTCTAGAGAGTAATTCTTCAGGCAAATTGGACATTGCCACTGCAAAAAGGGAAGAAAGGTCAATTTAGATAGAGAAGATGAAACAAAATTGATTTAGTATGATCAAGAGGATGAAGTAAAGTTGCATCAAGTCAAAATAATCGAACCTTCCGCGAACGCTGATTTATTTCAATAAAAGCTTCCAAATCAAAACAACCCATGTGAACACAGGGCTTGAACCTACCAGCAATCTGGATCCTTGAAGCAGTCATCTGTCACAAGATAAAGCAGATTGTATAAAGTGCACGCTTTCTGCCATAAAAGAACAAAACAGGGAGCCTTCTGTTGATGCTGGGCAAAGAATACTATGCATCAAACATATTGTCCCAAAAATAGGGATACAGAAAAACAAACCGTGGGTTAAGAAAAATATCATAGGCACAATGGTTATCCTAGAAGCAACCCTTAAGGCTAAATGGTCATGAGCCCACAGCCACACAGCTGCAACATAGAAAGTAAGTTCTGGTTGCTAAATACTAATAATCGAACAAAGATTTAGTTCAAACAATTTTCAGTGGACATTTTAATGGGTTTAATATACATATATCAGAGCAATTGACCATTATATGATCAGCCCATTGAAAGCATCCACTGTTATAGCAAGAGTGCTTACAGGGCATCGTAGATTCACGGAGACAGAATCAGCCACAACTTCGATATCACTATCACTGTCTGCATCATTTGTCTCAGCTCCACCACCAACACAACGACGAACACGAGCAAGGGCATCATCAAACTTTTCCCCCTCTTGTTCCTTTGGCACCAAATTTAGGACCTGCATGCAATCAAAGTTATTAAAAAGAAGTGGGAGCAATACAACAGGGTTCCAAATTCAGATGTTGAGCACTTTTTAGGTACAGCTTAATGCAGTAGCTGCTAATAGAACCAAACAATTTATGACCTTCTGTTGCTAAGTCTTGGGGAAATCTTAAGAGAAAATTACTCTTTGAATACTTTTTTTCACTATGAAATACAAACCCTACCAAGGAGTTAGCCCCCAACCTTCTCAGATTGATCGCCAAGGGAGTTGTGAAAAGGTGTACAGTGAGTCGGGCACTTTCTAATAGGAGATGGGTGGCAGATATCAAAGGGGATTTAATGGTACAAGTACTGGTGGACTATCTGATCATTTGGGACCTAGTGGATGGGCTGGTTCTGCAGCCTGACGTCCCAGACCACCATCATGGAAGCTCTTGTCTTTGGGGTCATATAGCAGCAAGTCGGCCTACAATGCCACGTTTGTAGGGACCTGGTTCGGCATGGAAAAGGGTCTGGAAGAGTTGGGCACCACCTAATTGCAAGTTTTTCGTTTGGCTCGCCATCAATAATCGCTGCTGGACCTCTGATCGTTTGGCCAAGCGTGGCTTGCCTCATCAGCCGGTTGTCCCTTTTCTGACCAAGCTGGTGAATCGATACAGCACATCCTTACTTCATGTGTGCTGGCCAGGGAGGTGTTGGCATGGATGCTCCAGAGGCTGGATCTTGCAGCAGTAATGCCTCCAGGCTCTTTAAGCAGGTTCAATTCTTGGTGGTGTCAGTCATCTACAGTTCTTCCTAAGGGACTGCGAAAGGGATTCAACAGCCTAGTCATCCTAGTCACTTGGGAGCTCTATAGAAATGCTGTACCTGACATTGATTAGAGAGTATTTGTGATTTTTTTTGATTTTTTGAATTTTTTTACATGGCGAAGCAAAAATAACAAATGTTTGCTCAAGATCTAACGCTGGCCGTTGGATCGAGATCCAACGGCCAGCGCGGGCGTCGGAGGGAGTCTCGGTCCGACGGGCGTTGGACCGCCTCCGCTTCCGCCGAGGAGAAGTTGGGTGCGGCCGCCGCTACCAGCTACCGCTACCACCGCAAAAGCAGCCGCCGCCGCCTTCTGCGATGCGAGGAAGAAGAAACGCAGGCAGGGCAGAGCAGAGACGTGTACGCTGCAGCAGCAATGGATTTCGTTGGTGGGTTTTGCAAATTGGGCCCGTCCAAGCCCAACCTATGTTTGGACCTCCTAGCCCAAGTTTATAAAGAAGATCGGGTGGAAGTAATATAAAGCAGGAGCAACATAATAGTTATGATTCATTGAAGCCCAGCTTAATTATTTTGAGAGAAGACGGTTTTATCTTTTACCATTAAATTATCATATGAGTTTGATTTTGACCTTTCAATTTCAAAACTAGATATCTTTGATCATCAAACTACGAAAATCAGACAACTTATGTTTGGTCCTCTAGCTCTGGTTAAAAGGCGGTTTTGATTATGTATATATATTTTGTGAAATCAATAAAAAATAGGATTTATTCTCATCCTATTTATTTTAAATCGTAACATACACTAATTTTTTTTCTTCTGAAAATAGAATCTATCTATTTGCGCTTTATCTAGAGTTTATTTGGATCTTGTTTGTACCTGCTTCTATTGTCTTATTTCTCGTACTCATGGCATCATTTTGTGTTTACTTTGTGACGAACGCATGATTAGTTGATTACATTATGTCTTAGCCTCTGCCTTGTTTGAAACCTATTGTCCAATGAAGCGATGAAACTAAAGAAAAGTGGTAGGCATGCAATCCCTAAAATAGAATCAATGTGTGGTGTAGCATGACATCTGCGAGATTGGTGTTGAATTCTAGATCTTTTGCGTACTTGAAGTCCGATGGCACCTTTTGTTCGACCTCCTATTCTACTATGGTGCAAACCGGTAATTGAAATAACATAAACTTGTAGAGAATTTGAATTTTCTAACTAATATTTGTATTGTAAATATGAAATCATTTTCATCATGTAAATATTAAGGAACAACTTCTTAGGAAAAAAATATGAACATTTACCCCTTTTTTGTTTATTGTAATTCATGTGGAGATTAATTTTAAAGTTCAAAAAGGACAATACAATTGTGAATCATGTATTACATAGCTCTTACTTTACATTAGTGTATCGTGCTTTATACATCTCACTATCAGTAAAATCCTCTGAAAGTTTAAAATGTTGTAAGCACCCTGATAATCAAGTAGCAACTAAAAAGTCCTAAAACCATCACTAGCTTTGCATTAAGCAAAAAAACAACTCAAAGACAACAAAGCCCATCTACATTGCCACAAGATTAGGAATATCATGGGATACCACAAAAAAATGAGATATGGCTCATGCTTTCAGCTGGAATCATCTAGAACCGAAAAATCTACCAACACTTTGACAACCTTGAAATAATATGGGAGGTCAAACACTCACACTTTTAGAAAAACATCCTTAGAATTGTGAAATCCATTGAAACCTCTGATGACCTTATAATGACATGGGACACCAAAAAACATGGGATATAGCTCACGTTTTGGCAAAAAAAAATTCATTTAAACACAAAAATGATCTAGTCCTATGATAACCCTTGAAGATGCTCTAGTCCTTTGATATGGGAGGCAAAAAACAATTTGCTCGCCTAAAATACTAGAGAAAGTAAAAAAAAAACAACTTGTCCTCCTATATATAACCAAAATAACTTAGAAACATAAGCCAGCTTACACATTGCACAAGATAGCTTCTATGACATTGTAACCATCAACACCTACGGTATCTTAGGAACAACAAGGGTTTCAAAAAAAACATTATCTATACGACTATACCTGGTGCTTTGGGGGAAAAGATCATTTAGGACACTGCATTGTAAGGGGCCACGAGGAAGTGATGGAAACAAGATGTGGGAGAGAGGGAGGAAGGTGAGAGAGGCATGGTGGACATGTGGGGGCCACATATCATGTCCATGTCAGTGCACAGTCAACATGCCACACTGGCGGTTTAGCACATGTAATAAAGATTTGGATTTATGTGGTGCATATTAGCAAGTTTATGGACCTATAAGTGCATTTTCTAAGTTCAAGGACCGAGATGACACTTCTACCAAGTTAGATATCGCTCGTGTATTTTACTCATGGATATCATATACTCCCTCCGTTCATAAATATATGACGCGGTTGATTTTTTTTTTAAAAAACTTTAATCATTTATCTTATTCGATGTTTCATACTTTAAATTTTAGTTTGAATGCTACAAATGAACCCCCTTATTATATGGAACTTGTGTACCAAATAAACACCACCTTCTCAAGTGTTTTGATAATGCTTCCATTCTGTTTTGAAGTGTTTGCCATTGATTGACATCTGAGTGTATATAACTTGACGATAAAAGTGATGGTTTACAAACAAATGCTAGTAACTGAAACTTGAAATATGCCTTGCACTTAAAGGAAATTAACCCCTACATATTCACCATTATCTTGGGTGTCTTGCAATGTTTCCAATCTGTTTTATGTGATACATGTTTAGGTGTTAATGTTTGGAACTCAAACTACACTTGTATGCTAAGATAACAACAATTAACCATACCTAGTATGAATTGGAAGCCCAAGCGGAAAGAACATGACCACTGAAATCTCATGATCTTATAAATAATGCTTGAGCTTTCGCGACATGATGAGGACAACTTACAAAAGATTCTAAACATGGGGGTACCTTATCTTGGAGTCGCCCAA
This sequence comes from Raddia distichophylla, assembly GCA_005191435.1. Taxonomy (NCBI): domain Eukaryota; kingdom Viridiplantae; phylum Streptophyta; class Magnoliopsida; order Poales; family Poaceae; genus Raddia; species Raddia distichophylla. Next base: position 2,477,664 of record SPJY01023245.1, read on the forward strand.
TACTTCGCTCACGAAGTAGACCGGGCGCTGGGTCTTCCGAGAGGAACCTTCCTCATCCCGCTCCACAATTAATATGCTGCTGACTACATGAGTCGTGGCACCAATGTAAAGTAGGAGAGGCTCTTGGGCATGGGCAGGACCAGCACCGGTAATATAGTGAGAAACTTTTTAAATTCTTTGAAGGCTTCTTGTAAAAACCGTATTGTCGGCGGAGAAGTTTAAAGAAAGGCGTGCCGCGTTCCCCCAGTCGGGAAACGAATCGGTTGAGCGTCACGATGCATCCAGTGAGCTTTTGCACATCCTTCTAACGGGTCGGGGCTTCATCTTCATGATCGCACTGATCTTCTCTGGATTAGCCTAAATGCCACGATGAGATACGATGAAGCCGAGCAATTTTCTAGATGGAACCCCGAAAATGCACTTTGCGGGATTAAGCTTCATCCGATATGCTCTTAGGCTCTCGAATGTTTTGGCCAAGTCTGCGATGAGATCGGGTTTGTCACGAGTGTTTACGATGACGCCGTCGACATAAGCCTCCACGTTGTGGCCGAGCTGAGTGTGAGAACATCGCTGTATAGTGCGCTGATAAGTGACACCATTGTTTTCAGCTCGAACGACATTGTGTTATAGCAGAAAGCACCAAAAGGCGTGATGAACGATGTCTTGATGTATTCTTTCTCCTTCAGACTGATCTGATGATAGCCTTAGTAGGCGTCAAAGAAACTTAGGAGCTCACATCCAGCGGTGGAATCCACCACTTGATCAATGAAGGGGAGCCCAAAAGGATCCTTGGGACATGCCTTGTTGAAGTCGGAGTAGTCAACACACATGCGCTATGTTTTATTCTTCTTCTGCATGAGGACCGGATTAGCTAACCACTCAAGATGATATACATCCTTGGTGAACCGTGCTGGCAACAATTTGGTAATCTCTTCCCTGATGGCTTCCTTCCGATCCGGTGCATATCTTTGTAATCGTTGTTTGATCGGCTTGGCCTTGTCATAAACGTCCAAAGAATGCTCGATCACCTCCCTCGAAACACCGGCATGTCCAAAGGTTCCAAGCGAACACATCCTGGCTTGTCTGAAGGAAGGAGACGAGCGCGTCTTCCTGTTTTCCATCGAGCCCTCTCCCGATCACGACCATTTTGGTCGCGTCAGACGGGTCCAACGTTATCTTCTTCGTCTCCCTAGCCGACTGAATGGAGGTCTTGGCTTGCTTCTTGGCTGATATGTCCCACTCCTCCTAGAGTGAGGCGACTGCTTGTCGAATCTTCTCCATCTCCGCCGAGGTGCCCAAGGCCTGTGCCATCTCGCAGCTTTCGCTGTCGCATACCAGGGACTGCTTCACGTCATTAGGAATGGCGATTACGCCGTTGGGGCCGACATCTTCATGATGAGGTATGTGTAGTTAGGAACCGCCATAAACCTGGCGATGCGCGGACTTCCCAAGATAGCATGGTATGCCGTCTCGAAATTGGCCACCTCAAAAGTCAGACTCTCCCGAACGTAATAGGCAACGAGATCTATCCGAGTGGTACTGCCGACATCCCGGGGATTACCCCGTGAGAAGGGGATGATCCTTGCCATAGCTCGGAACGAGGAATCTTCATCTAGTCCAGGTTTTGATGAAAAGGACATTTTCCCGCTCTCGCCATTAACCAGTACCCTCTTAAACTTGTTCCCTCGAACGATTGTATCCAGGACCAGAGGGTACCTTCCAGGGAAGACTATCCGATTCATGTGATCTGTCTGATCGAAGGTGATTGGAACTTTCGACTAGCGCAGGTACTTAGGGGTCGCAGGCAAGATTGTGTTAATCTCTCGAATGGTTAGCTTCTGCTTCTGTTTGGAATCATACGCAACTGATCCCCTGAATATATAGCTGATCTCACTTTTAACATCTTCATAGTCTCTATTTGGCTTCTTGCCGTGGCCACCCTTGGCCGCCGACTGCTTGGAATTATCTGCGAATTTTTGCAACATGAGGCAATCTTTTGCAGCGTGCTTACCGCGAGGGTGGAAGGGGCACATTGCCTCCATGACTTTGTTTTAGTCATTGTCATTGGGGGCCGTAGGTCGGTTGCGCCCTATGTTCGCGACCATCTCGTCCCCCTTGCGCTTCTTATCCTTCGGCTTGCCTAGTTCATCGTTTGGCTTCTTTTTGGAGCCTCCATTGTGGCCACCTCGATGGTTGAGGATGGCCTCTTCAGCGTTGGTTCCTAATCTGCCATCGTGAACATTGCCTTGAGTGTCCTCGGGGAGTCCCGGGTCATCTGCCTGATCAGTTCTTCAGATTTACATCTGGCAAAGAAGGCATCTATGAAGGTTTGCTCGGAAATGTCCCGAATTCCCTTCTTCTTTTTGGTAAAGCGCTTAATAAACTCGTGGAAAGTCTCGCTCTTCCAGCGATGCAGCTAACCAATCTCCCACCTCCTAACGGGACTTTCGTAGGTCTCATGGAAATTGGTGATAAATTGCTCTTGGAGGCCGTCACAAGACTCAACAGAGTTCTCCGATAGCCCCGTTAGACATGTTTGGGTGGTTGGGGTCAGAGCAACTGATAAATAATTCACTATTATGTTTTGATCAGCTCCTTCCGCACTGACTGCCAGGGCGTAAACCTGTAACCAGTTCTTTGGGTCCCTCTCGCTATCAAACTTATCGATGCCTTTGAGGTTAAAGCCATCCGGCTAGACCACTCGGTGGATATCCGGGGTGTACGTCCGAACTCCTTCCAAGGGTTGTGGCTGCTGGCATCGTGGAGATCTATTGCGATGTTCGTGGCGCTGACCTTGATGAGGATGCCGGTCGTAGTGGTCATGCCAACTTGTGGTGCTCTCAACGAGGTCATCGTTCTGCCGATTGTGATGACTGCAGGATGCCCGCTCGCTATCAGCACGTTCCCTCCTCTTAGCTTCTATGCTATGATGGAGGTCATGGCCCGTCGATCGGTACGATCTGCCGGTGGCAGAGGCGCGCACCTTGCTTTGGTTGCGCGTAAAATGGTTGCTTGCCGTCATGGGAGCAGTAAGAGTCGGGTGCGCCTCGTTCTGTTGGATGGCCGCCATCTCGACCATGGCTGTTGCCCGAGCCAGGGTTTGCATGAGCGGACTGTCTTGGAAGCTGCGGTGCCATGGTCTCCGGAAGAGTCTTCAAAGCGATGATGTTCTCTTGAGGTGTTGTGTAAACGTCATGCTCCCCCAGGTTTACCACCCGCAACTCGTTTTGGACGTTGCGGCCGCGGATTCGAAGCTGGCGCATGCAATCTTGATCTTCTGCACGGCGCTGATCCGCGTTGACCGCCTCCGCGGCGGCTGCTTTGTCCCCACGCGCTGAGAAGTGGAGTGACAGTTGCCCGCGCTAAGGACGATGATTTATTTGTAGTTGCAGATCTCTGTGCTCTTATCTGACTCGGAGTCCGAGTGGGAGAGGCTGACCTGCTCGCTTTGTCCGATAAGTTTGCTAGCATTGGTAACACCCACGAACATGGTTGGATCTGGTCGGATTGCTCCGACGGGACTATGGGGTTGATTCTCAGTGTGGTGACCTCCTGTCTCGAGTTCGGGGAAGGTCTGCGCGAAGGTCGCAACAGAGTTCTTTAACCCGAAGGGAGATCCAATCTGAGATGCCGAGACTCCCATGGATTGGATCGTGTCCGGACCCAAGGAAGTGCCCGCTCCGACGGAGGATGAGGGATGGAATTGTCGGCGCATATCAATCTGCCAAAGGTATCTGTAGAATTCTGTTGCCCTAACAGTAAAGGAGATGGTGAAACGCAGGTACCTTCTCGAGATGTGATCTCTCCAAGAGAGGAGAGACAAAGGTTGCCGATGCCGTCAGCCATAAAGTCCAGGGATCCAAAGCGTAGTGCTTGTCCCGGCGTGAAGACGACGGTCAACAATCTTGACGATGTCATCTAGCTCAACGATGATCTCGACGCAGCCCCTACATGGCGCGCCAACTATCGATTAGTAGCTAACCGGGGTTATCGTCGGCAATAGATTTAATTGGGGTTATGTGCTAGATCTCGAGCTCAAGGGTAACAAGACAGGGATTATCCAGGTTCAGGTCCTCAAAACTGAGGTAACACCATAATCCTGCGTTCTGGAATTATGAGGATGATCTGGTGATCAAGGAAGTTCGTATGCCTATATGGCCCGTACCCCTCCCTTTATACAGTGCAGGGGAATAAGGTTACATGATATGATATCTAAAGAGTTCAGCACATATACACACCAGTATTTACATATGTGGATCGCTTAATCAAACGGAATCAAACTCTATCCTCAGGACCATACTTGGCACCCAAGTTACATGCAGTTCGAGTTGTTATCATCTCCTCTAGCCGGCTTGGGTCGCCCCCATTTGCTATCTCATGGGCCCTCCATGAGGATACCCGAGGCCCATGTAGTCCACAATAGTGAATTGCTCGGAATAGTTTGGCTGCCATGTCCTATCCAACTTGTCCCTCTGCCAAAATGTGGGTAGGCATGATGTCAGCGCAGTATAAGAGTCTGGGAGGAATGATGGCTAGCTACAATGAATGTATTTTTCCTTTCCCTTTTCCCAAACTAGCCTCTGTGTGTATATAATGCTAGGGGGTGCATCTGTGGCGGGGAGGTCCCTCAGTCGAATGACAGTATACACAAGTAGCAAGAACTTATGTAGGACTAGGGCTATTACCCAACTCTCGGGGCCTGAAACTGGGTAATCCCAGTGTGTTCTTAATCATTCTTGCACAAGTCACCCACATGAGAAGAAAGGAGAGGCAATCTAACTATGCAAACCCTCACTGCCGAACACCGGATTAGTACTCGGAAAAACTTATCTGCTGAAACATGCCGACAATAATATTAATGGAGATATTTATAAAAGGCCCTTTTAGTTAATCGCACATACAAATAAGTGGGATAGATAAACAGTAGAGATATGCAATTCGCTCACACTCATATCTATTATTGCATCATTAATATTTAATGAATTTATTCACATTGCCTTGTTCTATATTTATTTGTATATAATTATATTTTGGGCTGAACGAATATTTTATTTGCTTGCGCTGTACGGATCCTGTGAGATGGTGTGATCACATGATGGACACACAACTATATATAAATTGGACACGATGCCATCTCGCGAGGGCGAAGAGACGAGGAAGACTAATATTTTTTCAATCCTACACACGTAATGAATGGCAAGATTTAATTGGACGTGCCATGATGATAAAAAACCCCATATATTGAAGCAACTCCAGCTATCATAAAGCTAGACAAAAACAATTACGGCTGAAGAGTTCAAACTCGGCGGCGGGTTCATCTTGTCCGAATCTGTTCTGCATTAGACGACCACCGCATTAGATTTTGTGTCGAATATGCGTACAAATAGATTACATAAACTCTGCATCGTAATAGACAGGGTTGGTTTAATTAGAGTCATAATCGTACTTTAGTTAGACCTCCACTATATAAAGAGTGGCAGCTCTGATGTAACCAATAACAACGACTTCATAATAGTATCATACGTAAGAGATGGTCAACGGCCAGTAATCATGTTTTTAAAGGGTTGGTGTCGTCTGTTATAAAAGGCGGCGAGTTCGAGGACTCGTCGGATGGCCCGCTGTATATTACAAAAGAAAAAAGTAACCATAGTTCGGTTGCAAAGGTTTTGCGCAAGACGCTGAAACGATTTCAAGTTGGAGAAAACCATATTATACTAGATTGAGTTTGTTAAGTTTTACATCGAATATGTGTATAAGTAGTTACATGAACTCTGTGTTATAATAGGCAGGGTTGTTTTATAGTTGTAATCGGACTGTAGCCAAGCCTCCACTACATAAAGTAAGATAGCGCTGGTGTAACCAATAACAACGACTCCATAATATTAGCATTGGCAAGAGAAGGTCAGCGGCCGGCATGTGGTAGTGACCAGGTCAGCCGGGGTGCTGCGGTATTATGCTTTGCCAAGTAGCGCACATAATCAGAGCCACATAGATGTATGTGAAAACTGAACTGCGTTAAAAAAAAATCGTGTCTTCTAATATTCTTCGTTATCTTGCATCGACATATGACACACTGAGACACAGCTATATTTGAAAATATTCCAATTGTCACGCACATCGTGAATGCGGGTATACTCAAATACTCGATGAACAAGACGGTCGGTAGTGGTATATGTCCATCGGTCGGTAATGCTGCACGAAAGGAAACAAAAGGCGACAAACAAAAATATATATCTGCATGCCGACATCTCCACTAGTGCTCGGCACATCGTATATTGCAAACGAGTACGCCGTAAAGAGCAATTCGCGCGTGCGAGCTGTATTTCGCTTTTCCCTGCTGCCGGCGATATCAGATAATTGTCGATCACTCTCGGTACATCACTATCACTATGGATCGAATATAATTTCATAGTAACAGTTGTATCACTATTAATTCAACGTTTACTAGGTCAGAGAAGGTTTCCAAACGGGTTTGGATCCACGAATCGACTGTGATGCCACACAAACTAACAGTGAATCCTCGTAATACAATCACTGCTGATTTTTAGTATGAACCAACAGTAATGTATTAGCTTTACACCGGTTCATGATACAAGCCGGTAGTATATATCACCGGCATTATTTAAACCCAACCTACCTCCTCTTCCTCCCCCATGCTACCACATGCGAGAAGAACAGGGAGACACCCAAGCGAGGTGATGGGGAGGTCTAGCATAAATTTTTCAAAATTTAATGATTTTATCTAATCCAGGTGTTTCAAGTCAGTAATATTATTCTCACTTCATTCGATGTATTTGTCTTCTTGCTTGAAATTTCGAAAAAGGGTGGATTTTTCCATGATCATTGAAAGTTTTTTAATCTAGATCTAGGTCAATCAATTTTTGAAGTACATTACAAAATACTTGTTGTGTACGCTTGAAGTTTGGTTAGATTAATATATAGCTACTATTGAACATGTGAATTTTTCTCATTAGCTTTTTTTCATGATCGATATAGGATTTTGAATTAGGATCTAACTCACTTAATTTTTGAAGTAGGTTGCAAAATTCTGGTTGTTTATGCTTGGAGTTTTCTTATATTAAGATGTAGCTTCCATCGAAGCTGTGGATCTATCTAAAATTTTGGTTTTTCCATGACCAATGATGGTTTTTGAATGCAGATCTAGCTCAATTAATTATTTTACTATAGAAGTCGATCAATTCTTAAAGTAGGTTGGAAAATAAATAATTGTTATGTATCTATGCCTTTTTATTTGATTAACGTGTCGCTCCGTATATGGTGAATAACATAGAAGGGGATAGAGTTTCAATTGAGAATGAACAATTATGATTTGCATGTAATTGTAAATTATTCTTCATAATGTAGGAAAACTATGGTTTGCATGTCTCACTAATTTTAGTCTAGTGTAATTTACTTATTTCTCACTTTAATGTATGTTTCGGTATAGAATTCATTTTCTTATTTGTGAGTGATTGTTTTGGATTCAAATAATTATTTTTCTATTTGGGACTATATATGGATAGACTTAATATATCATGAGATGTAATCATATATTGTGCAAGACTTAGGCCCCGTTATTTTCAGCTTAATAGCTTAAAGGCTTAACAACTTATCTAAGTTTTGAAAAGTATTTTTGAGTATTTTGAGTTTGTTTTTCGCAGTTTTGAAGGTGGGTTCTAACGCTTTAAAAAGCAAGTTAAACGATATGGATCCAAATCTTGAGACTACCTCGAGAAGCTCTAAAAAATTAGTCATTTCAGCCGTTCAGCTGTTCATCCGTTCAGATCCAAAAGAACAAAACCTTAAATGTTAGTTTAAGTTGGATTTTCTAAAATAGATAAAGCATTAGCTAAAAATCAGCTAATAATTAGCTTGCTATAACCTAATGTAGATAAACCATTTATGAATGTACAACGCCAACCGACGCTGCAAGGTGTTATTGAGGGTGTGCAAACTTTTATTCGTGCAACTGTTACATACAAGTCGTTAGGTTTCATATGTTGTCCATGCGTAGACCGTAAGAATGAAAAGGAGTATTCGCACTCATGGCCCTCCATGCCATTGCTCCAAAGATGTTTCAAGCCAAATTATACTTATTGGACAAAGCATGATGAAGAAGAGATTATCCCAAAAGATAATGAAAAGGAGGAGGGAGAAACAATATCGCAGACGCTACCCAATACGGTACTTTTGAAGATACATTAGGTGAGCTTGGTGATGATGAGTAAAGTAGATGTTGCATGATGGAGAGGAAGACTACACAAATGAAAAACAATTCAAAAAGTTTCAGCCCCTATTTGAGCACCACATAACACTGTTGTACCCCAAACTGTAAGTAGCGCCACAAAAAGTTTTCAGATTGACGGTGTTACCTGGCTTGGAGAGACCGTACATAGTATCATTTGGTTGCAGGCGCATAAAAGAGAGGTTGTACGATGAAGTTTAAGGTTGAGGCGCCTAAGGTGTTTGGAGGGAGCGGCAGCGACGATAGAAGATTCCTTCTAGAACTGCTCGATGATATCATGAAAACCGTCAACCTTGGTTCAGAATTCTTTGAATTGAAAGCGGTAACTGTGTCGCTGCAGGCCTTTGATGATGAGGAGAGGAGAGGGCAATGAATAAGGAAGCAGAGGAGTGCAAGATGAGGGTGTTGTGTGGGCACTGGACCTCCTAGTCGACATTGCAGAACATGCAATCGAGCTTCATGAGCGTGGGTTGAGCTTATTTGGTTCTCAAGGTGAAGTGGCACGGAGCTCCTTTAGATGGTACTCCCTCCGTTCCAAATTATAGGTCGTTTGACTTTTTTGACACGTACTTTGACCATTCGTCTTATTCAAAAAATTTTATAATTATAATTTATTTTTGTTATGATTTAGTCTATCATGAAAGGTACTTTAATAATAACTTGAGTTTTTTTTCATATTTTCACTAATTATTTGAATAAGACGAGTGGTCAAAGTACGTGTCAAAGAAGTCAAACGACCTATAATTTGGAACGGAGGGAGTAGTTGTTAAGGGTTGCTCGGAAAAGCGACATGAGCTGCCTGTTTAAGTTAAGAATATTTTTATTATTTTGCTAATCATTAGACAACTGAATTTTCGAGTGAGAGTTAAATAATTATTAGTCACCTGATGTCAAGCCGGCCTCTTATTTTTCTCGAAAGACTTGTAGATATATTAAAATATCGCTTGAATCATTACCTTACAAATTCACACAGGAAACATGCATGCCACAGCTTAACACATGCATGCATCTTGCTGATCGAGCTTAGGCTAGCTAGAAATAACTAGCATATATATGATCGGGGAGCAATGATACAGTATTTTCACCTGCTCCCGTTATTTCATATTACTGGTGCGGCCATACAGGTAGTGGTGGAAATGCAGACGGATTAATCGTAGTCCACCAGTAAATTGGATCGCACGCGCTTGCATGCAAATTATGGGGAGCTAGCTAGCAGTTGGTGGGCATGGTGAGGCCGCACTTGCCGGGCAGCGCCATGGCGCGGCGGGCGTCGATGTGGTAGATCCTCATCCAAATGCCGGCGACGCCCTTGTACCGGCAGATGCAGGACAGGTCGGCGCTCCCCAGCGCCGCGCAGCACTCCGCCGACGGGCTCTCCGTCGGGTTGTTCACCGCCGCCGCCGGCTGGCAGAGCTTGAAGTCCTCGTTGGCCATGCCGCAGATGGCGTGCGCGCCCTCCATTGCGGCGAGGCACACCGCCAGAACAAGCAGCGGCGCAGCAATAATTGCCACTGGCTTCGCCATGGATGATCGATGCAGGATTCTAGTGATGAAGCTAGCAGCTGCTGGATGATTGCTCGGAGGTTTTAGGTTTTTGCTTTGAAGTGTGTCAGAAGAGTGTTTAGTGTAGGGTCTTATTTATAAGGAGCAGGCTGTTTGTTGTGACGCCGACTTCGTCTTATCTCTACCTAATAATAAAGAGAATAGAGTTTCCGTCCGTTTTCTTCGTCCATCACTTTGCCAGAATTACCGACCAATGCCACCGCTCGAATCTGAGTCGCCCATCTCTCCATCAACGCGCACAAATCGTGCCCAAACCCTAGCCCACCCGGTCTCTCTCGGGCTCATCCCCGCCCCTACCCGGCTGCCCCCGCCCTCGTCTCTGGGTTCTCTCGCACATGCGCCGAGACCCCCGCCCCCATCTCTCAGCTCTCTCGCGCACGCGCCGAGAGAGGCTAGGGTTTGACATCCACCGGCGCCGCTTGCTCCTACAATATCCGTTTCGCCGGCGCTGCCCTTTCTCGTTGTTCCACCGCACCAGGCACCACCCCTCCTTGCAATCTTTCCTGGGTGGCCACAAATTAAACTTTCTATATGGAATCGGACGACAACACCCATTATCATGAATGTTACGATTTGATCACTTACTGGCAGGCACTGAAGTCTCCGTATGTGCTCTTCAACGCACGAAGGTTTAAACAATTCAATGAAAAAAATTGGATTTTCATATCTATGATCACAGTGGGATCATCAATGTGTTAGTTTCTTAGTCGTGATGCGGAAGCACTTATCATGAACTTAGCCGATAGATTAAACACCGAATATTAAACCGGTCAGGTTTCCTCTTACTATTGCTTGAGTTTGCCATTGGAGTGAATCGAGTTTAGGCCGGAGGGGCCTGCTTGATAATGAACTGATGCAGAGTGATGCTGAGGTCGCTGGAGAGCAGGTAGAGTGGATGAATGGAGACGACCTTTCCATTGTTTCAGCGCCTCCCAGATCGGATAGGGATTAGGGGTTGTTGGGGTGAGCTAATCGTGATTAGCAGCACGTTAATTACTAACAGGCAACCCCTTCTTATATGGCCACTACAGGAATTCGAGGTATGTACGTCGGCTAGATAGCCGAAAAGCTGACATAAATAGCTATTTACGTCGGTAGGCCGACGTAAATAAACTATTTATGTCGGCCGATGTAAATAGCCCTTATTTACGTCAGCCTCGTGGCCGACGTAAATACCGGTCGTCGGATTGTGGCGTCGCCGTGAGCCACTTATTTATGTCCGCCGCGGCCAACGTAAATAACTTTTCCCCTATTTACGTCGGCCATGGCCACGTAAATATAAGGTGTCAATAGGTCTGCGCCACGTGGCGCTTCGACTATTTACGTCGACCAGGCTGGCCGATGTAAATACTGTTGATACGACCGATGTATAATTCCAGTATTTACGTCGGCCAGCCTGGCTGACGTAAATACTAGAGCTACTGGATGGCAAAATAGCTTCTGTTTTTTAGCCTATTTTTCAGCAAGCATCACATACAAACAGTTTTACATCAGTCACATCATATGAAGATACAATCCAAACAACATTGAACTCATCGAGTCATCATCACATGTTCTAACATCTCAATATTGACACACACATATAATATATTTCAACAACTCAATAATGGCACACATGCATATAATCCAAACAACGGTGTCAACATATGTTCACACACATGTTCAATAATGGTCATAACATCTCAAGTGTCAACAATACATTTTCGCACACACGATAATTCACAGAAATGTCCGCACACATACACCAAAAGATAGTTAACAACATCAACTTAGAGGGGTATTGTTGAACCGATGTCCGCTACCAACATCACCTCCTGAGGTAAGAAAGTCTCCAACGGTCGGCGGAGTCCTAGAAGAAGAAGCGCTCCAATATTGGCATCAGGAGGATCCACCGAACCCTACATTACAATGTGATATTAGAAATTTTAGATTACAACATCATAAATAAAAAAAGTCTAAGTTTGATACGTACCATGATAGAAGATTGCTGTGTAAATATGGGTGGAGGCCGGAATGGAGGAAGACTTAATGGCGTTCCAAACTGTTGTGTCATATATGCCTATAAATAATTTTAACAATTCTAAGATCGAAAGAGTCATTTTTATGTATTAGGTTAAATTATGAATAAATGAGCAATAATTGGACTATTTTAATGAATTTTAAGCAATAATAAAGAATTCATAACAAGAGACCCAAGTTGACCATAATTTTTCAGTTTGCATGAATATGGAGTTAAATTTAGCAATTTTTATGAATTTGAAACAGAATTGAACAAGCTTTAATGATTTGTATGTAATTAATTAAAGATGGAAGAAATGAACAATAATTGAACTATTTTCATTAATGTGAAGTAGTAATATAGAATTCATAACAAGGGACTTAGGGTGACCATAATTTTGCAGTTTTCATTAATATGAAGTAAAATTTAGCAATTTTCATGAATTTGGAACAAAAATAAGCAATAATTTGAAATGAAGAAGGTTCAATGATTACTTACTTGTATAGTTGGTTGTTGTTCTGTCTGAAATGAAACAAATTATTTTTGTTGTTGCCTCAACTACTCCTGTAGTTGAGCCTCCCGTGCAGCTTGTTGCCGCAACTGCTCCTGTAGTAGTTGGGTCTCACAAGCGGTTGACCCACTACTTTGCAAATAAGCCGAGGATCTTGCTGAACTTAAGACAACGCTACTATCCAGAACGCTATTCAACATGAAGAATTTTCCATGTTTCTTGCCACCTCCACTACCGTACAGAGCGACAAGATTGTCTTTTCTTCTCCAGTCATAGTCAGTCCATGAGCATCGGCCATCACTTGCCCATAAGAAGCCCATAAGAAGCCTACGCAACATATACATGCATAAGGATATAATAAAAGAATTCATTTCAGTTAGAAGAACAATTCTACTAGCCATGCTCTATGTTGCGTTTTCACTGCATAGCTGGTCTGGCTGTGTTGGATCAAAGCCAAGATGACCTCTAATATAAACTTCGACCTCAATAGGTCAAGATCCACTTTGAGCTTCCTATAGAACAACATAGAACAACATTAGTCAGCATTTTTAAATTAATCTAATCAAATATCGACAATGAAGCCTATAAATACCCATATGCTACCGTAAGAAACTTACCATACGTCACGCAAAACGAAGATGTCCATCGGCTCCGTACCGCTGAGATACCCTTGGGCCCGCCTTCCTGTTACCCCTCTTCTTTTTTGAATTCTGAACAGTCAGGTGAAGCCCAATATTGGCTAAGACCTTGCCATGTTTGAGGGCATTTGTTAAACCAGGGCAACATGACTTTTGGCCATTGGTAATGATCTTCCAGAAGATGGATTTTCGATGCACCGAGCCTCTTACTCATATTTTGATGTAGCACCCTCTTATAATACAAACTCACCGCCTAGATATGAGCCTGGTAGATCATCTCCTTCACCGTCCTGGTTGCCGCGTTCTCAAAAACATATATATACTACCTTCTCTTGTACAGACTGCTCCTGATCACTTGGCAAACGGTATATCTCCTTCATAGGAAATGGATATATTAGTTAGATATAAATTGTATATATAGAAAAATTCATGAGAACAAAAAATTTAGAGAATTACCCAAAAGTCTACCCACACTCGTTGGGCCATAGTCCCATGCATTCCATCTGTAGCAACCTTGTAATGAGCCTAATTCAGGGTTGGCACCGTTACACTGTTGATCACCACTAGGCCACGATAATGGTAACACAAAAGAGAACCCAATGTACCATTCACTTATCTTATACTATTCGTGTCTGTCCATTCTACATCTATCCATTGCCTACAATAGTCTTATACAGCTTGTCAAAACTATAGGAAATAATTAATGCCCAAACTGTAGAATGCTTACATGTTAGTACTAAATGCAACAATACATAAAAAATGGGTTAATCATCCTAACAGGAGTTCTAGGCAAAGATAGGTCCTAAACCCACCTAGGGATGAACGGGTTAGCACGGTTTGTCGTGGCACATGGTGCGATCTGAATGAAATTTCGGCGGCTTTACCCCGCTGTTCTCTGAATGCACGCATGATACTTGTGCATCGGAGAATGACGGGTTATGCAGCCAAAATTCCGTTCAGATCGCACCACATGCCACGACAAACCATGCTAACCCGTCAATCCCCAGGCTGTCCAATAGCGTGGACAATTCAGGAGCGACACATACTCCTAGAATTTAATAGTGAAAACGGTTCGTCAATCCGAGATTTCTAAAAAAAGTTACGGCGGAAAAAGGAAGTAAATAAGGCTATTAAAGTTAGTTGTTTGGATGATGGGGAGGGACACTTGTCATCATCTAAACATAGGAGTATCTTAGTTAAACTACTCCTAGGAGTATTTTAGTGCTACCCTATATGTATATATGTATATGTATAAATATAAGTAAGGCAATAATATACATGATGTGCTCACTTCGAATAACATACAATTGGCAAAATAAACCATAAACCTAAAATAATGTTGAGACCTACAAATAAGGTTTGACCAGAGACCACTAGTACTTGAATAACTAGCTACGAACATTTCTGTAAATCTTCTATTATTATTATAATTATCCAGGACAGTTGACAAAGGAAAACTATTATTATTATGTTGATTATAACCTTTTATGTAAGGAAAAAAATAAGGCATATGTTAATCACCACCTTTAATTTTTGTAAGTAAAACTAATGAATGTTTTAACTACAAAGTAATTAAGGGCTCTTAGTGATGATTAGTGCACATGTATCCTTGTACCTTGAAGGATTAGTGGAGGGAGGCGGCTCGGCGGCGTGGGGCGGCGGTAGAGAGTGGCGACTAGGCGGTGAGCAGCGCTGTGGAGGGTGGGGGCTTGGCGTCGTGGGGCCGCGGCGTGGAGCACAGTGGTGGGCGGCGGCGTGGGGCGCTGTGGAGGGTGGCAAGGGGCGTCGGCGCAGGGGCGTGGAGGGGCGGGGCAGTGGAGGGCGGCGGCGCGGCGGCGAGGGCCATGGTGGAGGGCAGCGGCAATGGGCGAGATGGAGGGCAGCGGCATGGCGGCAGAGAGGGGCGCGGTGGTGGCCGGCGTAGCGGGGCGCAGTGAAGGGCGGCAAGAGGCGGCGATGCGGGGGCTTGGGGTGGCGGCGTGGTGGACGGCAGCTCGGCGGCGACGTGGGTTGGCGGCGCGGCAGTGAGGGCCATGGTGGAGGTGGACGCGGCAGCGAGGGGCGCGGCAGCTATGTGGGGCGCGGTGGTGGGCGGTGGCGTGGGGCGCGGTGGAGGCTAGCAAGGGGCGGCGGCGCGGGGGCGTTGGGCGGAGGCATAGTGGAGGGTGGCGGCGCGGCGGTAGAGAGGGGCGCGGTCACGATTTGGAGCTAGGTTTACAAAGTTACACGATTTAATGAGGTGCGGTGGGCCCGCAACAGGCCGACGTAAATAATTCAGTGCCTATTTACGTCGGCTAGGCCGACGTCGACGTAAATAGCCCACTGACCGATGTAGAAAATTGCAGCAGGTCTCCTTTTCGCGCTGAGTCCTAAAGCACTTATTTCTGGCCGACGTGAACATCTATATTTATGTCGGCCAGGACGGGCCGACGTAAATAACTTCTGTATTTACGTCGGCTTTCTTCCAGCCGACCAATAAATTTGACCGACGTAAACAGTTCGTTTCACTGTAGTGGGCGTTGTGCAACAGGGGGCACACCCAAATCAGTTGGAGCACCCCTGATCAGGGCGCTATTGTGCAGTTAGCCCCTTAGGACTCGGTTTTGGTGGCTAGCCACCGAGATCATATACGACATTCTCCCACTTGATCGAAAAGGGTAGCAACATAACTTCTCTCTCAATTGAAATGACACACCAAGGCAATCATTGCAAAAGCTATTTATACAGTCAATAAGATCTCAATACCTATAGTGCAACATTCTATCTCGATTGATTAATAAATTTAGTCTTTACGAGAGTTGTATACTTGTATGTATAATGTCCCTTTATATCCAGAATCTAGGGCCTTTCCAATAAACCCATGCCAACAACATAAACACAAAAATAATGGGTGGTAAGCCTTTAGTAAGCGCGCAAAGAAACTTAATATTTATATATTCAACATAACTCTAATTACTTGATTATAAATTATATCTTTCACAGCATGGCACTTACGTCTACGTGTTTCGCAGAAAGACTTGACATGTTGTTGTTAACTTAATAGACTATGAGTGGTTTAGAAAAGCTGTCAACCATTTTTATTTTCGAGATAAAAATCTTATGACATACAATCTGCCTGCTGACTTCATTACATGCCACAAAACTAAGATTGTATCAACAGCAATACACTGAAAACAATTTGGAGACTTTCCACGATAACAGTCCAAAATGTATGGGTGCAGGTGCAAACTGATGTGGATTTCTTATCACCAAACCCGTAAGTCTTATATATTTGAGCATGTAAACATTATTGCCTTGCATATGACAAGACTCTCTTAATAAATTTCCAGTGGTCCAACCCTGCATTGGATTTATTTCTGCCAAGTATCCCGATGACATAAATTAAATAAGGGCTCATAAAGTCTTTATCTTACATAATGCTTTGGATAACGTAAGCGTAAGGAATCAACTTATCTGATTAGTTTTAATATGATTCCTTAAATATGGGAAATCCCAACTTATTGCCCCAAACAATATTGTTAGATGAACTAGCTCATGCATGTTGTATATCTTCGGTTCTCTTGTCATTGTATGTCTTGTACCTATCTTGTTGAATTATCAATATGCAACACATAATCTTCACCAAGATTCTTTATGTCAAAACGAGGCTAAAATGCTTTATTAACTCCCCTAAATCTTAAGGCATGTTCTATTGTCCATTTCATCGAAAAAATATAACAAATTTATGAGCCATAAATGGCACAATTCTTAATGGAAACTTCATTCATTAGTATTTATAGGGTGCTGCTGAGACTCAACATTAGGGACATTATCATTAGCAACATTAACGTGTCCATAGTTGGAAGCGCCACTACAGTGTTATCGACTATAGGTGCAATAACCTGAGACACAAGAAGAGTGGTTTCTTGAAATGTCAGGGAAGAAACATAAGCACACATGTCCTAAAAATTTACTTTCTTGGTCTCTCAGCTCCCATTGATTCTGAGCTCCTACAAAAATACAGCTCCCACCGATTTCATTATTTTTTGAAATGCAATACGGATCTGGACAATAAAATCGATATCACTTTGTTCTTTTGTTAACGGTAGTGGACGTAAAGGGAAAATCGTACCATCAAATTATGTCATGGAAACTAACCATAATTTTGTAATCTGTGTGACATCTTTGTAAACTTGTTTTCACATGTTGCCTTTAACAAAGGCTCCATTAATCTGAGTCATAAAACAATCTTATTTATAAAATAAAGGGTGGAGATCTCTTCCTTAAATGAGACACTCCATTCTCCACTTCGAAATGTTGCCCAAACGAGTGCCACAATTTCAACAAAAGAGTCTCATCACTGCTACTCTTCAGCTTATCAGTAACATCACATTCACTTGTAGAAGAGAGAAATATTAGAAACAGAAATATTAGAGGACGGATGTCCGTCCTGACGATTTGCGACGGACGTCCTCCCCTCACATTTCACTTTCCCGTCGCTGTCCTCAATCGCTCCACCCTAGGCTTTCTCATCATCATCCTCCAGCCCACCATCCCAAGCTAGTTCGTCGCCTTCTCCCTCTCACCCTCTGCATTTGGTCCCTGACCCCATGTGCGTGTGCCACGACACGAAGCTTGACGACGACGGTTGTTGCTTCTAGGAAGAAGAAGGCGGCGTCGGCGTCATTGTGGAGGGCGCTGCTCGGCAGGTGTCTCGGAGGGGGCGGCGGCGCGGCGGGGGAGAGCCGGAAGAGCAAGGTCCGGCCGCGCGGCGCGACTGACTAGGACCTGAGGGGCGCGACGGACCAGGACATGTCGGTGTCGCTGGTGGGATCCAACCTGCACGTCTTCACCGTCGTCGAGCTTCGCGTCACCACGCGGGGGTTCTTCTCCAACAACTTCCTCGGCGAGGGCGGCTTCGGCCCTTTCTACAAGGGCTTCGTCGCCGACAGCATCAAGCGAGGGCTCAAGGAGCAGGTAATCACCGTCAAGCTCTGGGACCCCGTGATGCCCATCGTGTGTTTGAGGCTTTGCCAGTAAAGAATGTTTTTTTGGGACAACTGTTTTGTATTCTTACATGCAGAATGGAAAAATACCCCAAATAATCAACAGTAAATACAAAATTAATAAAATAATCCACAGAAAAAAAAAATTACAAAATTAGCACTGGGTCCCGCCACCCCGGGTGGCTGCCGCCCCCGGGGGCGGCCGCAGCCGAGCTGCCACCACCCGGGGCGGCCGCAGCCGAGCTGCCCCTAATTTCGCGCGTCCGTTATCGCATGCGGGGAAAAAAATATTAAAAAACGTCGTGCCGACAAAACAGTGCGCGAAAAAATAATAAAATAATATCCACCGACAAAACAGTGTCAAAAAAAATAATAAAATAATCTGCACCGACAAAATAGTGATGACTTTTTAATTAAGCAAACAGTAATTGCATGATTTACGCTAATTAATACCGATTAGAGGTCACAGTGATCAAAAAATTTAGTCTATAGATATCGCGTTCTGCCGTTCGTTCGTCTTCACACACGCAGCACTCGCTTTCAGTTCATTTCACACACGCGCAGGCTTCACACGCAGAGCCGCCTTCACACACTCACTCTCTCGCTTTCAGTTCTTTTCAGTTCGTTCAGTTCAGGTATATTATTCGCTGATACCTCAGTTGAGGATTCACCAGGAGTGTCAATTCGTTGATATTTTTCGCTTTCAGCATGAGGGAATATTTTGGAATTTAAGTTTGATCTACTTGCTAATAAATAGTGTTATTGCGGTATGTATATGCAAGAGTTATTTTTGACATAATAATATTGTATGCTAATCTTGTATATATATATATATATTAGTACTTAATATTGTATGTATATATTGTATGTATATATATTAGTACTTAATATTGTATGTATATATTGTATGTATATATATTAGTACTTAATATTGTATGTATATATTGTATGTATATATATTAGTACTTAATATTGTATGTATATATTGTATGTATATATATTAGTACTTAATATTGTATGTATATATTGTATGTATATATATTAGTACTTAATATTGTATGTATATATTGTATGTATATATATTAGTACTTAATATTGTATGTATATATTGTATGTATATATATTAGTACTTAATATTGTATGTATATATTGTATGTATATATATTAGTACTTAATATTGTATGTATATATTGTATCGAGAATGAAGAGAAAACTGCCTTCATCACCCCCGTAATAACTTCGTATAGCATACATTATACGAAGTTATACGATCAGATTGGTTCAAGTTGGTTCATGTAGGTTCAGTTTGGTTCAGGTTGGTTCAGGTTTGTTCATGTAGGTTCAGTTTTGGTTCAGCTTGGTTCAGATTGGTTCATATAGGTTCAGATAGGTTCAGGTTCATTCATGATGACGTCACATATTTTGTCTTTTAGCTCATCCATCCAAATCCTCCTGGACGGAGCACCGTGCTGTATGGGCTCCCGATTAGAAATATACTGCTTTGATCATTATATTACTAAGTGTCATGCATGAAATTAACCCATTGATCTGGCTAATAATGTGCGAGCAACATATTCCAAATCGCATCACCATTGGGTAGAAAAGAAAAAGGAATATTGACTAACTAAATATCACAAGAGTTAAAATTGAATTTCAATGATCCATTATTGTAAATAGTGTTGGATAGATTGCAACAAGAAACATCAAAAACAATTCTAATAATAGCAAAAGTTTAAATTTTCACCGCTCATATCATAAATAGCCTTGGCTAGATTATAGCCGTGAACCGCTAAAATCAACAAAATCCACTAACTTAAGGCCATATTATAGCCATGAACCGCCAAAATCAACAAAATCCACTAACTTAAATAGGTAAGCCCCAAACTAACCTTCTCGTTGGTTCCATTCAATTTGGGACATGATCGACTTTGGTAATTAAAGAAGCATTAAATAATCTCATGAGTCTACCATGTACGTTGGTTAGGTTATTGATTAACACATAAGACTACCATGTACGACCTTCCTCCCCTCCCATGACTGTGGAACCGCTATCATGATAGTTTTAACCTCTACAGAGTGTAGCACACTTTATCCATAAGTTTAGTGGTACTTTTACATCTTAGATCTTCCTCTGGAGCCCGGACAAAGTAACAATACAAGGCGATTCATTGGTTCCTTCTATTAACACAGATACCCCTTCTAAGGTTTCGACATCTCGGGTCCCCCTCTTGAGCCAACTGACCACAGCCCGATCTTTTCGATGTATCGTGTGCTAACAGTTTTCTCTAATTACTAAGCCAGGACTAGCACATGTTGGCCTACAAGCTAGAGCTAGTGCTTACGGTTGCGCTTGTATGGTTTGGCTGGATAAGCACACGTCAAGGGTCGTTAGACCAAGGTGACTATCTCCACCACAATCCTCATTCCTCAAAACCACCTGACTTGCCACCTTTAGTCAACACACGCCACATAGGTTTTAGTTGATTAGGTTATTAAAGTAACTCAGCACCTCCAGGCATACAAAGTCACGATATTAACTAAATGATGAATAACCTAACAACTAATAACCCACGAGCACTAGCATCTATGCACAAGGATAGGCTAGGAAAATAACTAAGGCAGCAATATATAGGCTAAATTCACAGGGTAGATGACTCAGTGTGAATAAATAGGATTCTAACCCTTCCCTTCATTTCATGCAAGAGAAAAGTAAATAAAACAATTAACGGCTGAGTTTTACAAAATAGGAGAGCAAGATGCAACATATCTTGTCTTGATAGTACTCTAGGTTCTTGCAATCCTCCTTCGAACTGCTCCCGGGAAATCCTCAAACAGCGTGAACATGGACGATCTACATGTAGATGCAAATTCATAAGAATAGAAATATTTTCAATAGAACATGCATCTAAATAAATTATATAAAATTCTAGGCTATTTATAGGGTTTAATGGCTCTGAAATCATCAAATTTGGAGTTCAGATGTTCCCTAAACAATTCTTGGAAGTTTAATGGTGGCGACGTGTGGCAGTGGGCGCGGGGGCGGGAATGGGGACGCGTGGCGGCGAGGCGGCGAACGAGGAAGTGACGCGTGTCGGCACGGGAGCGGTTGGCGACGGTGAGCGACGCAATAAGCGACGCGTGGCGGCGGCGGTTACGCGTGAGCGCACAGGGATGCGGCAGTGCAGTAGGACACTCGGCAGGGCGGCGTTGGTGAGCGCTGGATCCGGGGCGGCGCGAGCGACGAGGCAGCAGGCGGTGATGTCGGCGGCGGCGGAGGCTGTGGTGCGGCTCGAAGGTCCGGCAAGCTTTCTCTCTCTCAAATCTTGGCCAAAACATGCGATCCATATATGCATCTAGACCGTCTCAATGACCTGTACACAATGGAGGCATCTACAGTTGGCTTTGGGCAAGGCACAGGGAGATACCTCGAAAAATCCTCGATTGCTAGGGTTTTCGACGGCTAAGGATTGGATATGAGGGTTTCTCGAGTTGTGGTGTTGAGAAGGGGTCTTGGGGGTATTTATACTGTGGTGGTCGACCTAGGTAAGGCACTTAAGTGTGTAGAATTTTAAGTGGGCTCAAATTATAATCCGAGTAGGTTTATGACACTCCCAAATTGGGTAATTTCTCAAATCCACGAATTTTGGCTCGGGCTTCTAGTTTAGCACGGGTTTGGGCCTCTAGAATCTATCCTCCATGTTTGGGCTTGGCTCTCACACGTTTGCTCATCATTTTGTGAGTTTGACGAGCTCCCGGCATATGTCAACACTCTACGGAATCACTGGCTAGCCTTGGGCTTTGAGATTTAAATTTGGAGGGTGGCTAAATGACGGCCTCTAAGATTTATGGGAATATTTTGAGCATTTTCCTAAAAGGTATTATAGGGTTTTGTCTTAAACCTAATTTAAAATAGTTTATACTAGGGTTTTGTAAATAACAATTCCCTTTTATGACTTCTGCAGCTGTTGCTATTGCATCCAACACTTCTAATACCAAGGTTCGGCATATGCACTTTATGAGGGAGAAAGCTATGAATTTCTTGCACAAGAAAGGTCGTGTAGACTATATTGGCAATTTAGAATTATGTGGACGTTGTGTTTTTGTCAATCAGAAGAGAGTCAGCTTTGCTATTTATACTCATCAGAGTGAAGGAATTCTTGATTATATTTATTTTTATCTTTCAGGTCGTTCTCACCCCATTTATTGGAGGCTATGAGTACTTTATTTCTTTTGTTGATGACTTCTCTCGTAAGGGTTGGGTCTAGTTTTTAAATTATAAAAGTGATGCTTTTCCTACTTTTAGATTAGGAAAGTTTTGATAGAAAATCAAACTGGCAAGAAAATTAAGAAATTGAGAACTAATAATGGATTGAAATTTTGTGTTGTTGAGTTTGATAAAAAAAAATGTGTTGATCATGGTGTTGATAGACATTTGACTGTTACAGGTACAACTCAGCAAAATGGTCGTGCAGAATGCATGAATCGACCTCCTAAAAAGGGCCTGTTTCATGCTATCCAATGTTGGGCTATGGGAAAAGCATGATTTTTGGACTGACACTATCAATACAGCTGCATACTTGGTTAATCGCTTTTCCATTTCGGTGATTAATTTTCAAATTCCAGAAGAGATATGGTCAGGCAAACCAGCTGATTATTCTAATCTTAAAATTTTTGTGTATACTATTTATGCACAAAGTAATATTGGAATACAAGTGCTTAGAGCTAAAAAATGCACTTTGCCAGGCGATGATTCTATGAAAGTGATCAATAGTCGTGATGTTATATTTGATGAAAGTTCATTATGTTCCTCTAGATGTGTTTCTGTTAGTGGTACCTTATCCACTGATGCATCTAAAACTGTTGTTCTTACAAGCGATCCAACTTTTGAGGTAAACTTACCTGTTCATGTTGATTCTACTGCTTATTCTCATGCATTGTCAGTTTCTAATTATCGGCCTTCCTTTTTGACAATCATTGCAATGCACGTGAGAGACCTAGACGTGGTATTCAATTGCTAGCTAGATATCATGATACTGATAGTATTACCAATTATGCTTTTGTTACTGATAGTAATGAAATTTTTTATCATTCTTCTTATTTTAAAGTTATCTCATGTGATAATTATTTAAAATGGTTAACTTTTTATACATGAAATTTTTTAGCCTTCTTTTTCTTATTCTTCAAGGAGATTTTTATGTGGTGATTTTTCTGACTCAAGGTTTTGTTGCTTCTGAAGCGAGGCATTTAGTTTGTCATCGAAAGAAATCTCTTTATATTTCGAAACAAGCTACAAGGCAGTGGTATAAAAGGTTTGACTCATTCATGATTACTGATGGTTATTCTCGAAGCAATTATGATCATTACATTTATTTCGTACAGTTTTCCAATATAACTTTTTCTGTATCTACTGCTTTATGTTGATTATATGCTTATTGCTTCTTATGACAAGTCCTTAATTGATCAGTTAAAGTCTCAACTTAGTCAGGATTTTGATATGAAAGTCCTTGGTCCAGCTAAGAAAATTATTGGGATTGAAATTCAGCGTGATCATCAGGATGGCACACTATTTCTATCTCAGAAAGTTTATATTGAGAAAGTAGTTGAAAAGTACAATTTCAGTAATTGCAGTTCTGTATTTACACCATTTGCTTGTCATTTTACATTATCTTTGAGTCAATGTTCTACGAATGAAGATTATAAAGACTATATGTCCCACACTCTATAATCCAGTGTCGTTGATAATCTCATGTATCCTATGATCTAAATAAGGCCGGACTTGTCTCATGAAATCACTGTGGTTTGTAGATTTACGCATAATCCTGTTAATAAACATCAGAATGTTGTTAAGTGGATTTTTCGTTATCTTAAAGATACTTCTGACTGTGGCTTGATCTTTGATAAAAGTTTAGTAAAGTCGAACAATGTTATTGGGTTAGTTTATGCTTATTATGCCGGTAATCTTGATAAAATGAGGTCTATTTCTGGACATCTATTCTCTTTATGTGGTTATGCAGTGAGTTGGAAAGATTCATTCCAATCTATAGTTTGCACTTTCTACTATTTAATCATAGTATGTTGCAGCTACTGAAAGTATTAAAAAAGCTATTTTGGTTGCAAGGTCTGGTTTCTAAACTTAGTTTTCCACAATGTGTCAACAATGTTTATTGTGATATTAATAGTGCTATTTTTTTTTACCAAAAATGATATGTATCATGGCAAGACGAAGCATATTAATTTCAAGTATCACTTTATACGCGATGTTGCTGAAGACAATATTGTTGTGGGAAAGATACATACTGATGAGAATACTGCAGACATAGTTACAAAGTTATTATCTAATACCAACTTCAAGCATTATCTTGACTTGGTTGGTATTCGTAGAGCATAATACCCTTCGAGGATTTTGGCAGAGCATTTTCATGGATTTAAAGTTAAGTGGAAATTTGTCAGAAAATGCTTTAAAAGTTAGTTTTTACTAATTTGCCCTTATGTTTTTCCTGCAAATTGGAGAGGTTTTTACCATGTTAAATCTTGTGTTTGTGTAACATCCCATTTTAAGGCTAGGAGCAAAAACATAAAAATTTCAGCAAATCATGACCAAATTTAAGCTAAAGAATAAAATTTCAAAGGCAAATGAAAATCATACCTCTCTTCCTCCTCTTTTAGGCATTTTACCGAACACCTAGCAGGCAACTCCCTCTCTCTTTCTCTCTCACTCTTTTTCCACGTGGCCGCCTGGTCTACTCTGCCTCAGCTGCCTATGCCGCGCCGCGCCGCGCCGTTCGCTGACACAGCCGTCCCGCTTGCCCTTCTCAAACCATGTCGCCATTAAGCCCCTCCATGGCCCCCATGCTCGCCCGTGGATCCGTCACCCTCTCCTCAGCGTTTTATACCGATTTCAAACCACACCGGCGCCGTTTCACTCTTTTCCCCAGAATTTCCCAAACCCATACTGAGCTCGGACCCTTCAATTTGGTGAGCTCCGCGGCAATTGCTCACCTCCTTAACATCCCCAGTGCCCCAATAATTGTTTTGAGGGAGGTGGAGCCTCAGCTTCGTGG
The DNA here is from genome assembly GCA_005191435.1 of Raddia distichophylla. Taxonomy (NCBI): domain Eukaryota; kingdom Viridiplantae; phylum Streptophyta; class Magnoliopsida; order Poales; family Poaceae; genus Raddia; species Raddia distichophylla. The sequence continues at coordinate 2,502,666 of SPJY01023245.1, forward strand.
CCGTTGAAGGGGAGGCGGAATCAACCGAGCTCCAAGGTTTTGATGAGGGAGGGTGCTTGGCAGAAGGCCAAAGAGCGTGCTGGTTTGGGCCAGCAGCAGGGTGAAAAGGAAGCAGTGACATCTCTGATGGGAAAAAAGAAGCTCACGCCAAAGGAGGCAAAGACATGGGTGCTGGGTGCTCAGCAGGCGGTCGATTCGGAGAAGCTCTTACACGCTCTGGTAGGTAAAGTGCTGGCTCCAAGCCCTCTGGGGGTTCATTCCATTTTGGGAGCCATGAGACCGGCTTGGGGTAATCCAAGAGGGCTGGAGATACGGATGGTGGGAGAAAATCTGTTTATAGCTGAATTTGACAATGAATCAGATAAGGTTTGGGCCCTGAATGGTTCACCATGGAATGTGGGGCGATTTGCAACTGGTAAACAATCCATTGTCCTACAAGAATTAGATCAGAACTTGAAGCCCACAGAGATCAAGTTTGATTATTTATCAATATGGATACAGATCCAGAATCTTCCTATTGGGCTGAGAAATGAGAAATTGGGACGAGAGATAGCAGGGTTAGTGGGGGATGTGGAGAAAATTCAGGCTGATGGAAAAGGAAGGCTGCTGGGCAGGGAATTAAGAGCCAGAGTTAGGCTTCCAGTGAAGGAACCACTTATGAGGGGATTACTCTTGCACTGTCCAGGAAGGGAAAAGGAGGAGTGGTTTGATATAATCTATGAGAAGGTTCCTTATTTCTGTTTCAGTTGTGGTATCATTGGCCATTCTGACCTAGATTGTCCTAATCCAGCTCCTAGGGATGAGTTTGGCAACCTCCCCTATAGTGAAAAACTCAGGGCAGTGGAGGATAGAAGGCGCCCTAGTGGCTCTGATCGATCAGGGAGGGGAGACAATACTTCATGGAGGTCTAATAGTTCGAGCAAGTGCTCTGATCCTGGTAGAAGGGAGGAGGATAAATCCTGTGCCGACCGTGATTTTGTTCCTGAGGTTTCGGTGGCAGATTGTGAGGAGGAGGTCACCTCCCCTATTAAAACACGTGAGGCCAGGGCTCGGGTGAACCAACCCAAGGTGCAAGGCAAAGTCTTATTCCAAAAGAGGATATGAGCTTGGTTTACACTTCTAGAACCAAAGAGGAAACCATTAGAGGACATCAGTGTGAGAATCAAAACAAGTAAGCAAAACCTGTTCTTGACACTCCAGGAAGATAATTTTGCTGCCCATGAGGAGGGGAGCAGTAAAGTGGAGGTGTCTCAGGCTGAGAAAGGTGAAGGAGATGTGGAGAAGGGGCACAAGGTAAAGAAATTGAACGCGGGGCTGCCGGGATAGCTCCGAGACCATAAATGAAGCTTTTGGCTTGGAACTGTCGGGGGCTTGGGAACCGGCCGGCAGTTCGGGGGCTGCTTGAGTTACAAAAGCAGGAAGATCCCAATGTTCTCTTTTTGTGTGAAACAAAGAAATCAGAAAGGGATATGGATGTCTTCAGGTGGCTTTTGAATTTGCCTAACATGGTGGCAAAGGATAGTAAGGGCAAGAGTGGTGGGCTTGCTCTCTTTTGGAAAAGAGGAGTGGATGTGCATCTTTTGAGCTATTCCAGAATGCACATAGATGTGGAGGTCAAATCAGGAGATGGGCATAATTGGAGGTCAAATCACTGTGAGTTCAAGCATTCAGATCATAGACCAATAATGTTGTTGGGCGGGGGGGAGCCCAAATTAAATTGCAGAAGACGTGAGAGGAGGTTCAGATTCGAAGCTAATTGGTTGGAGGAGGAGGGTTGTGAAGAGACTATCAGAAAAGCTTGGGACAAAACTGCTTTGAATCACATGAGTAAGGTCAGTTGGAGTCTCAAGAGAGTGGAGGGAGAGCTGACAAAGTGGAGCAAAAACTTTACAGGGGACAAACGAAAGGAGATCAATACCATCAAAAAGGACCTTGAGGGGGTTAGGAGCAAGGATATAAACCAGAAGAATGTTGACAAAATTCAGGTTTTAAAGCACAAATTGGAGAAGCTAGAAGGGCAAAGAGATACATACTGGAGACAACGATGCCATATTGACTGGGTCAAACAGGGTGACAAAAATACAAAGTTTTTCCATGCAGTTGCCTTGGAAAGGAAGAGGAAAAATAGCCTCTTGAAATTGAGAGATGAGTCGGACTAGTGGGTTGAAAATGAAGAGGATATAGTCAAGATGGTGTTTAATACTTATCAGGATCTGTTTTGCATAGGCGATAAAGTGGTGGATGAACAATTTATAAATCAGGTTCAATCTAAAGTGACTGACGATATGAATACCTTTTTGACAAGAGAGTTCGCTGAGGATGAAATCAAGGGGGCCCTATTTCAAATGGGGGACCTTAAAGCTCCGGGACCTGATGGAATGCCTGCCATATTTATCAAGAAGATGTGGCATGTGGTGGGAGAAAGGATAATTCAGGAGGTAATGATGGTTCTCCAAGGTGCTCCTATGCCTGAAGGGTGGAATGATACCGAGATTGTGCTAATCCCAAAAGTGAAGGAACCAGAAAGAATTAAAGATCTGAGACCAATTAGCCTCTGTAATGTCATTTATAAGATTGTGGCATAGGTCCTGGCAAACAGATTGAAAATCATCCTTCCTGATATTATTTCCCCGACTCAAAGTGCGTTTGTGCCAGGAAGGTCTATTTCTGACAATATTCTGATAGCCTCTGAGGCTATTCACTTTCTTGGTAGGAAAAAGAAAGGGAAAGGTGCGTGTGCCGCGGTGAAGGTGGATATGTCAAAAGCTTATGACCGGGTTGAATGGTCATTTCTGGAGAGTATGATGAAGAGGTTGGGTTTCCAATTGGATTGGATTAACGTCATCATGAAGTGTGTTACTTCGGTCAAGTATAAGGTGAAAGTCAACTCGAAAGTCACTGATGCTATTGTGCCCAAGAGAGGGCTTAGACAAGGAGATCCTCTATCCTCGTACCTGTTTGTCATTTGTGCAGAGGCCTTGTCTTCAGCTATCCAAATGGCTCATGAGAAGGGTACAATTAAAGGGCTCAATCTGGGAAGGGGGTCGCCGACGCTTACTCATCTTTTCTTTGCCGATGACTCCCTTTTCCTGATGCAAGCGACTGAGGCTGAGGCCGGAGCCTTCAAGAAGATCTTAAAAGATTATGAGGATAGCTCAGGACAGACTATTAATAGAGACAAATCTGCCATTCTCTATAGCTTGAACACGGTAGAGGCTCAGAAGAACAGTTTCATGAGGAAGTTAGGGATAAATAAAGAATGCTTTGATGAGAAATACTTGGGCTTGCCCACTGTTCTGGGAAGATCTAAACAGCAGACTTTTGAGTACTTGAGAGAGAGAATCTGGGGAAAGGTTCAAGTTTGGAAGGAGAAGTTGTTGTCGAAGGCAGGAAAAGAAACATTGATCAAAGCAGTCGCTCAATCGATGCCTGGCTATGCTATGTCTTGCTTCTATCTTACTAAGTCTTTGTGTGATAACCTTACAGCTCAAAACCTTAATTTTTGATGGGGTCAACAGGATAAAGAGAACAAAATTCATTGGCTTAGCAAGGAGAAGATGCTGAATCCTAAAGGTCAAGGGGGGATGGGGTTCAGGGACCTGCATGCTTTTAATTTGGCTATGTTGGCAAAGCAAGGGTGGCGGTTATTGCAAAACCCCGAGACTCTATGTGCAAAGGTCCTCAAGGGTCTGTACTATCAAGAAACAAATGTGTTGCAGGCTGAAGGGATGAAAGGAATGTCTTATAGTTGGTGCAGCATCATCAAGGGGTTACAAACTCTAAAAGAGGGGATCATTTGGAGGGTGGGGGATGGGAGTACCATTGATATATGGAGTGACCCTTGGATCCCTAGAGAAGATGGAAGACGAGTTAATTCTGAAAAAGGGAGTTGCATCCTTAGAATGGTCAGTGACCTGATCAACAAAGAGGAGGGGAGCTAGGATGAGGAGCTTATTGATGGAATCTTTTCTTTTGAGGAGGCGAACATTATGAAATGTATACCGCTGCAGGATCAAACTGAAGATTTTGCGGCTTGGCATCTTGAGCCAAAAGGGATATTTACTGTGAAATCAGCTTACCATTTGTGTAGGACACAAAGGATGTATGCTGAAGACAAGGCAAGCCCCTCAAATGATGCAGATGCAAAGTTGGTTTGGCAAAAGCTTTGGCAATTGCCGCTGAAACCTAAGATTAAACATTTCATCTGGAGACTAGCTCATAATTCCTTACCTCTATTGATGAATCTGAAGAGGAGGGGGCTAAATGTTGACACTAGATGCCCGATGTGTGGGAGGCTAGATGAGGATGGCGGACATCTTTCCTCAAGTGCAAAGAAGTCAAGAAGGTCTGGAGGGAGTTGGGTCTTGAATGTCTGAGACAAAAATTTGTTGGCTGCCAATCTCCAAGTGAGGTCTTGAGGGACATTTGCGAGCTGGATGGTGAGGCACAAATTTCCATCTGTGTGCTGTTTTGGGTTTGGTGGTTCCAGAGAAACAAAAAGGTTCATGGAAACCCTTTAGGCCGTTGTGATGATACAGTCCATCTAATCGCCCTTAATAGCCTGGATTGCAAAGAGTTTATCAAACAGGGTAATGGGAATGGCATTTGTAGGGTTGGTACAAAATGGGAACCACCGAAGGAGGGTTTTGTTAAAGTTAACTCGGATGCTTCTTTTGCCGACGGGACAAAGGATGGTGGTTGGGGTGTGGTGGCTAGAGATGAGAAGGGCCAAACTGTGTTTATGGCAGCTGGTAAACTAGAAAATGTGCTTAGTGCTTCCCAGGCTGAGGCAGAAGCTTGTCTCCATGGTATACTCATAGCTCAGGATTTGGGCCTCTCCAAGGTTTTGCTGGAATCTGATGCTAGGAACTTGGTTTCGACCTTATCTAGTAAAACTGAGTACAGAGGAATGGATGCAGTTATTGTTGAGGAGATTAGAAGTGCTATGCTGATTGGTTTTAATGAGGCCAAAGTGGGGTTTTGTTCAAGGGAATGTAATAGAGTAGCTCACAATCTAGCTAAGCTAGGTGCTTCTTACTCTGTGGGGAGCGCTACCATGTGGCTGGAAGAATTTCCCCTTGATTTGTCAGACGAGCAACCAGCGGAGTCTGGTTGCTAAAGTGAGGGTTCCTCACTTTCTTTAAAAAAAAAAAAGTCAATTGCAGCTCGTCGACCCCGAGGCTTCCCTCTGCGTTACCCCTATTTTGGCCACCGCCACCGCCTACGCCGCTGGCCACCTTCACGCCTCCTCGTGCTTCCCTCTCAGCTTGGTGAGCATCTTTGTAATCCCCTGGAGCTCCTATAAGCATTAGTTTGTAGAAATCCCGCCCATAGGTAGGTCCACTATCTCGCCGGAGTACAGCTCCGCTGCCGTTTGTCTCACCACTGCGCCGCTGCTCAGTTCCCCACGGCGTGGGCACCATTGGGTGCGGCCCAAGGTGGGGATCCCATTTTTCCATAGCCCCCTAGTCGTCGCTCTTCCTAGCTCCGGCTAGCCAGGCTCGACGTGGCTCCAATGGCCGGCACCGCCCGGTCGCACGAGCAGCGACGGAGGAATACGAAGCACAGTGTTCGTGAGGTGTTCAACTGCTGATATGTGGGGCCAAGTGAGGGGATGTGTCTCGGGAGGCCGACAGGTGGGCCTTTGTCCCACCTTTCAATAAGTGGAAACGTAAACTCTAAAAATACACCTTCAGACCTTCAGTTAAGCTGTTGCGCCCTAGGTTCAAGCCACGTCTAGCCCAAATCGGCCCAAGGCCAGCCCACAGCTAGATTTGCTAATTAAACCCCGAAATCTGTTATTTCATGTGTGATAGAACTTTGTAGGATTTATTTAAAATAGCAAACAACCACCAAAAATACTAAAATTTTGTACACAAATACTACAGAGGATTTACTATCTAGAAAAAATATCATAATAAATATTTTACTAGGAAAATTGCAATAATAAAATCGCAATAAGCTCAATGACAATCTTTTTCTTATTTTACACAATAGGATTTCATGAGGATTTAAAAACTTGTAAATATGTCCTAAATTCCTAAAAATTTTATGATAAATACTAAATAATATTAGAGACATTATAAGACTATTAAACTAAGCATTGTTCATAGGTTTTCTCTGGCTAATTAAATAGGCACACTCTCGGAGTATCTTCCTATGTAGGAAATGGTCCAAAAGGAATTGTTGTTAAATAAAAATTGAAACTAACTTGGAAAATATAGGGGAGAATTATATAAAGTATAAAATACTCTTATAAACCGAAAGGGAATGTTCGAAACACTAAAAATGATTAATAGTACCGAGTATACTAATATTAGACGAGGGCCCATTAATTAAGATCGTATGGGGTTTATTAAAAACTTAAGGATATAAGAGGATGACCTATGAACTGATTATCTGTCTTTGAAGATTGATAGAACCCACGGGGTTATTTAGCCAGTGTATAAAATAGCATACGCCCAAAATGCATTCGTAACCAGAACTATCCTCCATCGATAAGAGCACAGCTAAAGTACAATATACCCTTCCTGTTGATATTTCATGACAATTAGCGTGAAGGCTAATATCGAACTTATATAATCCGAATAAGGCTTTCTAGATATTTAAACAAGAAATCTATGGATACGCTAAATGTTAACAAAACTAGTTCTTCTATGAAGGAAAGAGTAGAGAAGACTACCCTTAACCAAGTAAATATAAATTTGACACTATGTCGTTTACAAGCCGATTTAGCTTTGTAAATGTACCCCCTTAACTTGCCACCCAGCCTATCATATAAGGTGACCAAGATATATCTAGCCTAGTTCTCACTTGAATTCGAAATATAATGCGTAATGGTTAATTTTCAAACAAGATTAAATCCCAGTAAGGGAACTTAATCGGGAATATGACATATTTTAGCCCAAAGAATTTAGGCATTATTATCTTTAAATCACACCACCTCGATGATGTCACAGCATGCCCTTGAACCCCTTATAAAGCCTATGTCTATAAAGATACTCTTAGGATTCTCGTACTAAATAGGAATACTGAAGAGATGCTAAGGTAGTCTACGTAGGCTCATAACTAATGCATAGATATATTTGCATATCATGCATGGCATGACCGTTCGCCGAACTATCGGCAAGATTCCCCTTAGGGTCACTATACCACAGACCATTTTTAGCGACAGATGGTGTGTTGTTAAATATTTTCAAAGGTGGCAAACCGTCTGTCGCTAAAACATACCGACAGATGGTCTGCCGGTATAACATTTGTTTTCGATAGACGGATGGTCGTTTATAAGTATAAAGCTATAAAGACGGTCGGTCTGTCGGTATAGATAATATTTAAGAACGATCGGCCTGTCGCTATATATATGGATGGAGAAAACACGCGCGAACCTAAATATTATAAGATTTTGTTTTGCCGCGCGCGCCGGCCAGTACCACGAGGGAACATAGAAAAATATATTTTCTCCTCTAATTTTCCATGTGCCATCTCCAGCCCTAACATCCACATCTGAGCTCAGCCCCCGTGCTCCCTCCAGGCGTCGCTCCTCCGGCGTGCCCCCTGCCCCGTGGGTCTCCTCCGGCGGCCGCTCGCCCGTGCTCCCTCCAGCCGCCGCTCCTCCGGCGCGCCCCTGCCCCGTGGGCCTCCTCCGGCGGCCGCGCGCCCGTGCTCCCTCCAGCCGCCGCTCCTCACGCGCGCCCCTTCGACGGCGCCGGCCCCCAGCAGCAGCGACCTCCGGCGGCACCGGCACCGCCGGCAGCCGCGCCCCTCCGGCGGCGGCGCCCACGGCAGCCGCGCCCCTCCGGCGGCGGCGCGCACCGGCACCGGCCCCTCCACCGGTGCCGACCCCCGGCAGCCGCGCCTCCCCGACGTCTGCTGCCCTGCTCCTCCCCGCCGGCCGCCGTGTAAGCACTCCTCGTCATCCTGTGCCACTTCTCCAAGCTTCTGCTGCTTCCTCCCCTCAATCGATGGGTTTGCTTGCAAGCGTATGGTAGAGTGGTTTTGATGAATTAGGGCGCAGTCTCACCGTCTCAGTGGTAGGTTGGGGATTAGTATCAGATTTGTTTTTGGCCCTTTTATGTTTCACTTTTTGAACAAAATTATAACAAGTGAAGATGAATGAAAGGGAATTCTGTGTATGACATGCTGCAACTCAAATCTGCATCTTAGCCTCTGTAACTCTGTTTTCTTTGATTTTTGTTGTGAATTCAAGAGCTGCAATTCTTCATTTTATTTATTATGTATGAACAGAAATGCTCCAAGGAAGGATATTTTTCCTAATGAAAATTAGTTAAATTTTGGATGTCCGTTGCTCTACCATGTGAATATATGGAAATTTTATTCCTTCTCCGGTTGCTTATGATAGCACTATACCCATTGTTCTACCAACTCGCATGGTCTGCTGCTTGCAGTGCCCTCATTTGTATTGTTTTGTTAATGATCTAGTGTTGCTGCAAGATAATGGACTGAACAATTTATTAGTGGAGGAGTGCCATTGTAGATATACATGCCCTGATCAACTCTGAAATAATCCCTAGAGACTTCAGAACATGGATAGTCTTTGTTAAATTTCAGAGAACAATGGCCTATTAATTTTCAGAAAGTATACATCGATGCTCGTTAATAATAGAAATGAAAGACATTGTACATGCCACAGAATAGAGGTTCTTGTTTTTGCCAAAATGCAACAGAGAGAAGTTTACTAATTTCTGAATGTATGCCATTGACAGATTCATGCAAATTAGGCTGTGTTTCTTTGGGCGGTTAGATTATAATCTGAAAATGTTGTAGTGTTTTTATAGAAGATTTAAAGAGCCAAAAAAATTATGAAAAATATTTTTGAGATCTTTGAGACAAATTGTGCAAAGTTTCGAAAAAATTACTATAAAATATTTCAAAATATAACCGGTACAAAAATGATAAATTTTAAGCTGCAGCTTATAATCTGATTATAAGCTGAAAGAAACAGAGCCTTAGTATTGTAAATTTCTCAAGTGCAAAATCTGAAATTGCTATAGCATAAATTTGATATTAGCATCAAGTTTCAGGCCATTTGTCAAGTGCATAACCTGAATACCGTTGATTTTTTTCTCTCATCTAGCACAACTAGAATGAGCTGAATCAGATCTGATTCATGCATCTGGAATGAAGGCATACACCAAACTGGAATGATTCAAGACCCGAGGGCATGGCATTAAGCTTTGCATTCATTTGCCAAGAGTAAAGTTGTAATTTTATTTTATTTATTTAACTTTATTTTCCCATGATTTGCATATTTCACTAGACGTAGATAGTCACCTAATGAGGATTGCTGAGAAAAGAGCAAGGTACACCGCATTTGGGAGATCGAGGTCCGACCCACATCACTAGGAGTTGGTTAGACCTTCCATTATTCTGCTCCTCAATCACTTAATCTTTTGCATATGTGATTTGATGTACATGCTTGAAATTGTACACGATGAAAAGAAATTGCATTTGGTTGGTGATTCATAAGCCTTGAATAAAGTATGTTGCTTGTTTGTATGCTATCTTGAGAGTAAACTTCACTTGCAGAGTTGGGCCTTGATTAAGAGTGAAAGCACTCTTTTCTTATTGTTCAAGGGTTTTAATCTTTAATAGTCCAAAACCACAACATACAAGATGGATATAGATGCCTTACTTAATGAACATATCGGATGTGCACATATTTTGAGAGAAGACTATGTGAGGTGCCCTTGTCAATATTCTCTATAGTGGTCTATTTTTTGCTCACTTCATTAAAATCTTTTAAGTGCATTATTTTATATTGTAGACATAATTTGTACTATATATGGTCTCATATATGTTTTTAAACTGTAGGTCCTACATTTGTTTAACTTTTAAATATATAACAATCTTAAGGGTGCACCATGGATAAAAGCTGGATGGATGAACCTAGGTAAAATTAATTCTTCTGAAAGTTGCGACGTGTCGGCAGTACATCTTGTTTCATGTAACATGTTTCATATACATTGCATGTAGGCACACGAAGGGGTGAAGAGATTCCTATCTTATGCATTTACTAACTCATCCGTAGGAAATAAAATATTATGCCCTTGTAGAGAATGTGTGAATTCGTTTTGAAAAAATTCAACCGAAGTACGTGAGCACTTAATATGCGAGGGGTTTCTAGAAGGGTACAAAATATGGACTTATCATGGAGATTGTAGCCCTTCTTTGGTGAATTCTCATAATAGTGATGATGATGAGTTAGGGCAGAATTTTGAAGAAGATGATGACATTTCTGATTTGCTTCAAGATTTAGCTGGGGGGTTAGATGATAAAGGGGATTTTGAAGAACACAGTGTAACTTATTTGAACTTATTTGTTGTACAAGTAGTTGAAGGCAACAATAAACATGATTGTAACTTATTTGTTGTATGCAAGTCAAAGAGTATTATTTGGATATTATTATAGGAGAAGTTAAGTATTTATTTTGTATTATAATCTGGACGAAATGTGAGATTAAAAAATATTACAATTTTTAGCTATAGTACTTTCCTTATCAGTTGCTAGCTCATGTTATAAATTAAATATGTGGTAACATGCTGTTAAAATGATTCTTTTATATATATAGTGTCTGTGTGATAACATGTTGCTTGATATATGTATGCGTGGTGGTCTGTGCTTGCACTAAAATGATGTTTTTTGTAGGTACAATGGCAGTGCATGCTACATGGATTAGAAGCATGCAAGTTGACCTTTTTGCTTTAATAGAATCTAGGAACACAGTGGGTGGTCCGCAAAGACACTGTCAGTTATCGAGTTGTTCATTTTGCTTGTAGTGATCATGAAACAAGTAGTGGAAAAACCGTAAACAACGTTGGTTCATATTTTGTAATATGATATGCATGGATGAGACGAACTATATACAGTATCGATGGCTCATGCTATGTGTCAAATGGTTAGTTCATATTTTGTACTATGACATGTATAGCAGAGGTGAATTATATACACTTGTGTCACATGCTATGTATGAAATGGATATGCTTATGTGAAATGGACATGTATTATATATATTTGTGTTCTATTTTGTGATCATAAATATTTTGAATGCAGGCTTAACTTCGGGTTTGACAGAAGTTTTTGTAAATGTGATGTGTAATATGTGATTATAATTGATATGTATTCTTTGTAATTATAGCCGGTATATTTTTAAAAATCGTTTTTAATGATACCGTCAGGCGGTCTGTCGCTAAACAAGTCTTAGGAGACGGACGTTTCGTCGGGACAGATTCAACAGACGGTCTGTCACTACATTTTGGTCTGCCATTATAGATATTTTATTAGGGTCGGACGGTCGTCGGGAAAGGAAAGTCTGTCGGGAAAGGTCTATCTCTGCAGGACTTGTAGTGACAGAATAAAGTCTGTCGGTAAAGCCTTTACCGACAGACTGTATGTCGCCAAATGTGCTCTTTAGCGACAGACGGTGTGTCGCCACAAGTGGTCTGTGGTATAGTGGGTGAAACAGGATCGTCGAACGAAAGCGTTGTTGCATTCATGCATCATGTCTTTTCTGCACTATTGGTTATTTTTTGACGTTTTTCGGTAATAGACGTAACTGGTTCCGAGGAAAGGTTCGGCGATACCGAGGAAGATCTTCCACTGGAACAAGGCGAGTTAACTCTTACTCTTATAGATGTTTACCCATATTAGGGAAAGATTGTGACTTTCCTAGTGCGGACTAACATCGATATAATCATGTTCATTACCCAATTTTCCAAACTATATTGTTTATTATGAAAGTGCATGCTTAATACTTGCCTACTTGTTAAATCATGTTATAAATATACATGCCTATCCTTGTATTATCTAGCCCTTATGACTGCCTTGATTGTCATGTCCTTATTAGCCTAATAATAGTATGGTAACAACTTTAACCCTGCCTAATGGGTAAAAACCTGCTTAGACATGCTTAGGTTTAAACAAATCTTCTGGCGATTAGCCACGGAACGGTGGACTGATATTCACCGGTTGTTTTATTCATTAATTCATTTAAAAAGGTTACGACATATGACAGTTAGGGCTAAGAGATGCATGTTGGGCTGAGTGTTGTTTGTGGTTATAGCTATGTGGTGTGTTGGTCTGGTTTGGTCGGTTGGGTCGGGATAGTTCATGAATGGTAAGGTCGTTGACCGTGGAAGTAGAGATGATCTGGTTGGTGAGTTGCCCCATGGATGACATCCTGATAGATGATTAAGGCACGAGATGTCTTGTGCTGGGCAGGGCCGGCCCTGGGGGGGGGGGGGGGGGGGCGAGCAGTGCAGCCGCCCCGGGCCCCCAAAACTGTGGGGCCCCCCAGTGCTGCGCAAGGGAGCCCACTAGCCCAGTGCCTGATGCCTGGCCTCGGTGCACCTGCGCCATGCTCCCAGCTCTCGCGATGGGCCATGCTCTGATGCTCCAGTTAGGCCTCGCCGCCTCGTGCAGTCATGCGGGTGTGACTGATGAGGCCGAGGCCCTCAGGCCCGCAGCTCCTCAGCCGTGCGTTGAGGCCCAACATGGCAGGCAAGCAACGGTTGCAGATCACTGATCAGCAGATGCCGTGTCCTGTGATTCGCTTCGCGGCTTCGCCTAATCGCCTGACGCCACTACGCCGATCGCCGCCATTCACCAAGACACAAAATCACCGTCGGAACAGGCGAACAGCGGATCATATTCAATTCATCCGTCTATCGGCAGCCTCTCACAGGTGACTATAGTAATTAGTAATTAGTTATTAGTACATACGGAGTACTAAATAGATATTAGTATATTAGAGTAGGGAACTACCGATTAAAATTTAGAGAATCAATTCAAATATGCTGACATGCCGTGTTTAAATTTTAATTTTTAATTGATGTATAATTATGTCATCCATTCAGGTCACTACGTTGAACTTTATATAATCCATTCAGGGTTTGTGATCACCCCTTTCTAAACCTATTATTGGACGATATTAATATTGAGGCCATCATTGATGATTTTGCATCAAGAAATGTTAGAAGAAATTTCTGAGGTGAATAATCTCATTTGTGTACTTTCATTTGTTTATCAATACCAATTTTTAAAATACATTAAATATTGTCTAATTATATGGTAGTATAAAAAAATTCTTGGTTATGTTAGGGGCCTCTGTTTGTAATTTCGCTCCGGGCCCCAGAAAACCCAGGACCGGCCCTGGTGCTGGGTTTAGCCAGGGCTTACCCAGGAGGAGCGCGGAAGAACACGCATAGCGGGGAGATCGCTGCCATCTGAGGGATGGTTCCAACACAACGCGTGGCCATCGCGCAGAGTACGGGTTTCGGATCGCCAATTGTGAGCGCTCTGCGGAGGCCCTCCGGGATCACTCTCGATAGGGACCAGCATTGGTCATCGTCGAGGGTGATAAAGGCCACACTTCCCCAGGGTAACGCTAGGCTAGTTTGGGTTGGCAACCCTCCTAGCCGAGGCGGGCATGCCATGGCAAGTGTGGTCCACAACGGGATCACCAATCGCGGAAGGATGGTGGATTATGGTTTGGGGCAACATGAAGTTTGGTTTGGTTAAAGTCAAGGCCAAGTATGTTTCTTTAGTCGGGTTGGTCGTCTTAAAAGTTGGTCGTCAAGGTCGGTCGGTTGGTGCTTGGGTTGTGTGCTTTGGTTGAGTTTGTTATGGTGCTAAACTGCTTGTTATGTAAAAAGGAATCCTTAATACTTATTGCTATATAGGGTAATTTAAACTCATCTTAAAAACTGGCTTTACGCAAATAAAGGAACCATTTCCCCCACTCAAAACATCATATCACTAAGTGCATTAAAGGGAGTGTTAACTAGCCAGCGTTTGGATGACGCTGACCTCGCATACTTCCCCTCTTTTAGATGAAAGTACACCAAAGAATAGTTTGAGTGCCATGGAGATGATCTGGCCTGCGATGGTCATGATGCAGTAAGGGTTCGCTCCAGTCGTCTCCGAGAATGCATAGCAGTCGGAGGATTTTTCGGATGATCTTATATGTATTCTGCCGACTCTGATCATTTTTTCTACCACAGTTGTATGGTCAATTGGCTTATTTAATATTAAGCCTGCGTCATACTACTAACTCGTCACCTCCGGCCGCCACGATGGCGGTAGCATAGATGGAAAGGAACTCCTCTGGGTTCTGGGTCCCGTTGTACCTCTCCATGTCACCGGGCTTGAACTTGGAAGGCCACCTGACAGCGCGGAGCTCATCAGAAAAAGCCTTGCAGCCCAAGGTGTACGCCCGACCACCTTCTCCTGTAGAACCCAGCCTTGAGAAGACGTTGGCTCTGTTGCCCGGAGGAACTCTAGCTGAACGGGAAGATTCTGCCTGGAGGAACTCTCTCCGGGACAAGCCTCCGCGTTCCTTCCTCGTGGTCGCAACGATGCGTTCTTCCCGAGGGAGTCGTCCGTGATCATCGCGTGTACGTTTGCTCCTATGGTCGCGATGACCACGAGGGCTCAGTGAGAGTCGTCGTTCTCGGGTATCCTGTTCGTGACGAGAAAACCTCCGACGGTGACGATGGTCACACGATGTGTCGGAGCGCTCGCTTTCTGAATCTCTCCGGGCAGGTTGACTGCGTTGCCCGGAGGAGGTGTTAGCTTCACCCATGGACTTAAGGCCCTTGGCCATCCGTTCTAGGTGAGTAGCGACAGCATCGCCCATACGGGCAAGATCAGCCTGGTTGGTGGATTTGATCACCGAAGCCATGGCTTGAAGTCGTTCCCGACTCTGCTCGAGGGGTCCTGGGATCCCTGAGGCGTCCGCGTCTTGCCCGACCAGGGTCTGGTTAAGTTGGGATTCATCCCGAGCAGGCTGAACCTCTGCTGGGGGGCTTGGTGCAGGTACACGAGGGGGGTCGCGTCGCTGACGCTTGCGCCGATCACGAAACTGCGCCAAGGTTCTGTTGATTGAGGCATCCAGACTACGGCGAACAACCTCCTGTTCGCGTGCAGCCTGTGCAGCCTCATCTGGTCGTCGAGCGGAATCGACATGCTCGACCGCCTCGGCCGCCATGACTCGTGCAGGGTCCTCTGAAGTTCCTGCGCCAGCCATGTTGATGCTGCGGCGGCCGTATGAAGGCGCACCAGACGGCGTGATCACTATGTCGCCACAGGAGGAATCGACCGACATGGTCTTGGAATCCGAAAGATCTATACCATCGTACAGATCGTCGGTTTCGTAGTCGTCGTCAATGACGGGAGTGTGATCTGAGACCGCCTCTGGAACGTATCCAGAGATTTCTGTCCCGGATGCAAAAAGTGATCGAGATCGAACAGATCGATCCGATCTGACAGGGGACGAGGCGTCCTATCCTTCTTAGTCATAGTCCTTAGGAAGAGATCCCTGGTCGCTGATGGAGTTCGACATGCTCGATCTACTAGGTCCCCACGGACGGCGCCAACTGTCGACGGTTGAGATATCGATCTCAAGTCGATTAAGGTTCTTCAGAAGGGGAGATAGGAGACACGCCAAACAACACGAACAGCAACCAGCGACGAACAGGGAGACAAGGGTTTTTATCCTGGTTCAGGCCTCTCGGGTGAGATAATAGCCCTACGTCCAGCCTTTCTTTATATCAAAGAGGATTACAAGAGGAAGCTCGACGAGATGAACAAGTCTCAGCGAGATTAAGGGTGTACAGGAAGTTGTATGCAAAGACTTCGTGCCCTCTACACGCCGTAGGGGCTCGGTTTATATAGTGGTGAACAACCGACCTACCGAAGGATAATCGGGCCGGGCTAACTACGAGATCGTAACGAACTCCGTACATGCCAAATACAACCTACGGTAGATAAGGTAAACTCCAATTCTTGGGGATCACGGCTCCTATCCAATCCGGGAAACCAACGTTTGGGTCTTCACGTAGCCGTGCAGAACTCCTGTTCGAGACGGACTCAAACACGATTCCTTGGCCGTTACACATCATGCCAGCCAGAGAGCTGTTCGGCATAATGCACATGAGCCTGATAGAACCTTCCAGAGATCTGGGCCCTGGTAGGCCGTTCGATTGGGCCGTCAGGGAGTGGACCATGACAATGGGCCATGATTTTTATCCCCAACAGTTCTTGTTTTTGCTAAAATGCAACTGAGAGAAGTTTATTAATTTCTAAATGTATGCCACTGACAGATTCATGCAAATTAGTATTGTGTGCTTTCTTCCAGGTTTTAAATTTCTCAAGTGCAAAACCTGAAATTGCTATAGCATAAATTTGATATTAGCATCAAGTTTCAGGCCATTTGTCAAGTGCATGACCTGAATACCATTGAATTTTTTTCTCATGTAGCGCTGAACTGGAATGAGCTGAATAAGATCTGTTTGATGCATCTGGAATGAAGGCATACACCAAACTGGAACGATTCAAGACCTGAGGGCATGGCATTATAAAGCTTTGCATTCCTTTGCCAAGAGTAAAGTTGCAATTTCACTGTTTTTATTTTAACTATTTTTTTCCATGATTTGCATATTTCACTGGATGTAGATAGTCACCAACTGAGGATTGCTGAGGAAGGAGCAAGGTAAACCGTATTTGGGAGATCAAGGTCCGACCCACATCGCTAGGAGCTGGTCAGTCCTTCCATTATTCTGCTCCTCAATCACTATCTTTTGCATCTGTGATTTGACGTGCATGCCTGAAATTGTACACGATAAAAAGGAATTGCATTTGGTTGGTGATACATAAGGCTTGAATAAAGTATGTTGCTTGTTTGTATGCTTTTTTGAGAGTGAACTTCACTTGCAAAGTTGGGCCTTGATTAAGACTAAAAGCACTCTTTTCTTATTGTTCAAGAGTTTTAATCTTTAATAGTCCAAAACCACAAAATACAATATGGATGTAGATGCCTTACTTAATGAACATATCGGAGGAAAAATGGTAGACACAAAATATTGCTATTTGTATTTCTCATACAGGAGAAAAAATGGCAGACATAAAAGGAAGAAATGGTAATGTGTATGAAGAACTTAGGAATACAATTATTGCAATAAAAAGAGAGGACGAAATCTCTTAATATCCCTTCGTTGCGGGATAATCTTGGAGCTACCTCAGTGCATCGACCTAACAAAGTGTCAAAGGTTATACATATGCATTACAATTGTCACTTATAAAAATTGATGGCATTTCATCTATTTTATGTAAATGCATTTTTTTTGTAGAAAACCCATGGAACAAATGAAGTGCCACATAGAGATCACAACCTACGTTCCAAGTCAAAAAGAAACAGCACTAAGAAGGAAGGAGATGCTGATCAAAATGCTGAATATCGTCCTGAAGATGCAACTCAAGCATATATAGTGTGTATTTGCTATAGTTTCTTTCTTAAGAAATATAAAATTTGCTTCAGATTTGAATGAGGAAGGTCAAAAGAAAAACAAGGCAAGGGGTATTACTAAGAAGTACAACATATTGTCAAAAGGGGATCTACCTAAAATCAAAATATTGTTCAACTCATTTGGCCAGCCAATTGGGAATGATGCTAAAAACTTTATTAATGTCATTGGAGCATTGGTAAGGAAGCAATTATCTGTTGCACATGATGATTGGAGAAAGGTTGGTAATTCAGGCATTTTATGAGCTGGACCTCAAGTCTCTCAACTATGTCATGTCAATTGCAGCAAATAAATGGAGGGAATATAAATCAGACCTAAAGAAGACATATTTTGATGAGACATTGCCCAATGAAGAATTCATAGAAAAGAAGCCTGAAAGTGTTGCCCGATGAAGAATTCATAGAAAAGAAGCCTGAAAGTGTTAATGAAGCTGATTAGGATGGCTTATCAATCATTGGATGTCTTTGGAACCTGAAGTAAGACTCTATTATACCTTTAGTATGCTTTAGTGTTGGATGAATTTTTTAAAAATGTTGAAGTAATACATATTTTGTTGGCTCGGGCAATTAGAGGCAAAGAGAATCAGTCTAAGCTAACTGTACTTCATACATCGGGCAGCAAAGAGTTATGCCCGCGTTGCACATGAATTGGTATAAAAACTTGTTCCAAACTTGAGGCAACATATTACTTTGTCAATTTACTTGGTTACTATATTTTTTTAGGACGAAGAACTTGGGCACCCTGCAAGAAGAGATGAGTTATTTATCGCTGCACATACTCAAAAGAATGGAGATCTTACTACTGAAGCACAACCATTTATTGTGAGTTTATTACTGCACATGTACTTATGTGATATTTGACATGCATCAAAGCTAATGTACATTTTATTTTGTATTATAATCTGGACTAAATGTGAGATCAAAAAGATTTCAATTCCTAGCTATAGTACTTTCCATATCAGTTGTTAGCTCATGCTATAAATTAAATATGTGGTAACATCCTGTTAAAATGAATACTTTATATATAGCGTGTGTGTCCGTGTGATAACATGTTGCTTGATATATATGTATGTGTGGTCTGTGCTTGCACTAAAATGATGTTTTTTTTGTAGGTATAATGGCGGTGCATGCTACATGGATTGGATGCATGCAAGTTAATCCTTTTGCTTTAATAGAACATAGGAACACAGTGGGTGGTCCGCAAGGACACTGTCAGTTATCTAGTTGTTCATTTTGCTTGTAGTGATCATGCAACGAGTAGTGGAAATACCGTAAACAATGTTGGTTCATATTTTGTAATATGATATGCATGGCTGAGGCGAACTATATACAGTAACGATGGCTCATGCTATGTGTCAAGTGGCCGGTTCATATTTTGTACTATGACATGCATAGCAGCGGTGTATTATATATATGCTTATGTGAAATGGACATGTATTATATATATTTGTGTTCTATTTTGTAATCATAAATATTTTAAATTCATGCATTAACTTTGGGCTTGACATAAGTTGTTATAAATGTGAAATGTGTAATATGTGATTATAATTGAAATGTATTCTATGTAATTATAGCTGGTATATTTTTGAAAATCGTTTTTAATGATACCGTAAGACGGCTTGTCGCTAAAGAAGTCTTACGAGACAGACGGTCTGTCGGGACAGATCCAACATATGGTCTGTCGCTACATTTTGGTCTGTTAGTATAGATATTTTATTAGAGTCGGTCGGTCTGTCGGGAAAGGAAAGTCTGTTAGGAAAGGTCTACCCTGGCAAGACTTGTAGTGATAGAATAAAATATGTCGATAAAGCCTTTACCGACAGACTGTATGTTGCCAAATGTGGTCTTTAGCGATAGAAGGTGTGTCACCACAAGTAGTCTATGGTATAGTGAAACTCTAGTTTAGATGGTACCATGTTGTAGAGCTTGTCGAGACGGTAAAGATGGATATATGGATCGTTGGATTTGGCCAAGAAACGAGGAAGATATTGCTCACCGAGGTTTCGGGCGCCGCCGCCTCGCCGACATCACCACCGGCCGCCTCGCTCTTCGTACTGCGTTGTTTTCCGTGCCAGCCAACGCAGCCCTGCCATCTGTCCTGCCTGCCGCTGTTTTTCCACCGCGCCGGCGCGTGCGCGCGCGACGGCCTGCCATGCCACGTGTTGGCGTTGCATTGGACGCTGCCACCCCTCGACGCGTCCGTGCCACACGTCCCGCCACGTGCCGCTACCCATGTGCGAGCTCCTGGAACGTGTCCCACCACATGCCATCGCTGTTTCGGCGTCCACGCCCGCCAATAAGACGCCGCCACGTGTCTCCCCAGCACCGCTGCATGCGCCCACTCGCTCGAAGCCACCGGTTTGGACGGTTTGACAGTTTTTATACGGTTAACCAGGTTTATTTAATTCTAAAATTTTTGATTTATCCGAAACTTACAGGAATTGTTCTGGGAGCATCCGAACTCCAAAATAGTTGATTCCAGAGCCATTAAATCACTTAAATAGCCTAGAATTTTATATATTTTATTTGAGCTATATGTTCTGTTGATTGTTTTACTGTTCTTTTGCATATGCATGTAGATTGTCCGTGTTCGTGCTGTTCGGGAGATTTCCAGGAGCTGTTCGGAGGAGGTTCCCAAGACCCGGAGTACTACCATGGCAAGATACATTGCATCTTTCTTTCCCTAGTTTGCAAAACTCACCCATTTATTGTTTTTATTTATTTTTCTCATGCATGAAATGAGGGAAAGGGTAGAAACCTCATATATTCACACTGCGCCATTGACCCTATGAATTTAACCTATTTATTGCAGCCTTAGTATTTCCTAGCCTATCCTTGTGCATAGCTGCTATTGCTCGTGGGTTGGTAGTTGATTAGGTTAATCATTATTTAATTACTCTTGTTACTTGAAATGATTGGAGATGTTGAGTTACTTTTAATAACCTAATCAGATAAAACATACTTTTAATATTCTTGCATCATTATAAAAACTCTTGCTGGGTAGCCGTGTACTCACTATAAAAAACACTGATAAATTTGTATTCAGGAGAAGGATTAGGTCCAGTGTATCTTCTGGATCAGGAGGATTTTGCCCCGGACTTTGATGAGAATTAACTGACGCTCAAGGGACAGATTGGAGCATCATCATACTTTTAATTCCACTGCATATTTGAATTTCTGCACTCTGATACATTATCGACAATATTATGTCTTCTTTAAATAAAACTATTGTAATAAGTGGTTGTATAACAATCACTTGTGCATAATATGTAATTTCTCTTAGTTATTTGTCACTGTGTGATAATGTTCAACAAACTATCGCTCACAAGTTGCTAGCATTGATCTCTGGGACTAGCAATTGATTGTGAGTGGATCCTAACGAAGCCAGGGTCGCGACATTCTGGAAACATTGGCTTGTGGAAGACAAGAGTTATGGACCTGTTGGCACAACAGGGGATCTTCAACGCTCTTCAGGCATAGAAGGCGAAGAAGGTGGAAGATGCCGAGTGGGAGGAGATTCTGTTGCAATTATTAGGTTGTGTCTCACCGACATAGTCATGTACCACGTGATGGACCTAATGACACCAAAGGAAATTTGGGATAACTTGGAAAGTCAATTCTTATCCAACACTCTTGCCAACAAGTTTTATCTGAAGAAAAAAATGTATGGGCTGAAGTTGCAGAAGGGAGGTGATCTCATGGAGCACGTGAATATATTTAATCAGTTGGTCGCGGATCTGGGAAAGCTGGATGCTACTATCAAGGATGAAGACAAGGCTATTATTCTTCTTTACTCATTACCACCTTTCTACGAACATATGGTCATGACTTGACATACGGCAAGGAGAGCATTACCACTAAAGATATTTCTGTGGCATTGCTATCTCAAGAACAAAGGAGGAAAAACAATGCAGTGGAGATTCCTATGGTAGTGCTTTGTCGGTCAAAGTAAGCCGAGCGGGAAAGAGAAGGAGAAGGAAGGCAAGAAGAAAAGGGTGAAGTGCTATGAGTGCAAGGAGTGGGGACACTGTACACATAATAAAAGACTGTCCAAATAAGAGAACAACTAATTTGACATCAGTAGAAAGTGACTCCGATAGCAATGGTGAGATGCTCTTAGTATTGAATATGCAGTCCACCGAGGCGTGGACATTGGATCCTGGAAGTTCTTATCGTGTGACACAAAGGGAGTGGTTTTCTTCATACACAATTGGGAATTTAGTTCTTTCTACTTGGGAGATGATGCGGAGTATCGTGCCATTGGAGTGGGAGATGTCAAGATTAAGATGTGCGATGGAGATGAACAAATACTTCAAGATGTGAAGCATGTGCCTAAGCTGAAGAGCAATCTTATCTCGTTTGGGACCATACATGAAGATGGTATGGTGTTCCATGCTGATAAAGATGGAAGAATCATGAAGATCATGAAAGGTATTAAGGCTGTGATGATTGGGAAGAGAGTGATCTCTCATCTTACAGGCTGAAACGAAGGACAGTTCCAGTTGCAGGGAGTGCAGATGAAAGTGGAGCCATAAGAAGTGCTGCGGGGATAGTTGTGTTTGTTCCACAAGGCGGCAGGTCTGAGGCCAAGTCAGACTTGTCGGACGGCTCGGCGTAAGCTGCGAAGTACCAACTAGAGTCCGAGTACACAGTGATTCACCCGGGACAACATCAAGCCTTCTGGTGGTGACGTTGTATTCGCCAAGTTAGAGTTTTGTTTCGAATATGTCTATGAGTTGGTTATGTGTACTCTGTGTTGTAATGAACAGGGGCGGGTCTAGTAAAGGTCGGACTCGTATCTTAATCTCAAACATATATAGGAAAATACTCATGGTGTAACCGATCTTGATGATCTAGCTATAGCACAGGACGCACATGGGTCAGCGGCCAACACGTGGCTGCGACCTGTATGGTCTGATGTGCTTGTTGTTAATTAGAAAGGAATGTTCAAAGTGAATTGCGTTAACCATTATCACGCCTTTAATGTCGTTTAAATCTTGCGTGGCTGAAAAATCATAACACTAACAGTGTGCCGTAATAGTTAGTGATACCCCTCTACTTATTTTAAAATAGTAGTTAGTAATTTTTATCATTGACACGATCTATCTTTAAAAATAAAATTCTAAACATTAAAAATCACTGCCATTAATTTGTAAATAAAAACTAATATTACATTTTTTAAATAACAAATAATATTAAAGTTTAAATTATAGATCTAAATCGTATAAAAATAATTTATAGATAAATTTAAAAGGTTGACTAAGCCGAAGACACTATATTTTAGAATTTTAGAATACGTAGTTAACAGAAAAAGAAAAACAGTCTGCATAAGGGCTCGTTTGGGAGCACTGATCCCCGCCGGGATCTCGGCCCAATCCCGGGGCAGCCCACCCACTGGGAACGTCTCCATGGGTCTGCGAGATAAGCCTTTGAAAGCCCATTTCCCTGGGTCAGCCCCATTCCGCCTGGGATCCACGGGGAATCATCCCCTTCCTGTGCACCCGAGAAAATTTTTCCCCGGCTGCTCGCGTCTTCCTGTCGTCCCCCTCGCGTCCTTCGCTCGTCCTCCTCTCACTCTCTCTCTCGCCCCTCCCCCCACTGGCTCCACGGGAAAATAGGTTTGCACTAGCCCACTACTCTTCCGCCGCCGTCACCATCTCCACTACGGCGACTTCATCCCGGCAACATCAAGGTCCGTCCAAAAACTCTTCTCCTCCCATGATTTGATCCAAAAAAACTCACAAATCCTCTCTTGATCGTGACAGTGACTCCATCGACATGAAGGAGGGAGAGCAAACGGGCGTTGACACCAAATCCGTGCTGTTCGGCCACTGTTCGACGTTGAGGTAAAGTTACAATCTAGATCTGGACTCTAGACTCTGGAATCATGCTTTGCGTGGTTGGTAATTCGAGTTGCAAGTGCGCCAGGCGAGGAAGAAGGGTGAGTGAGACGTTCTTGATTTATGTGGCGGTCACAGTTCGATTTACCACAGGAGAGGAGACGGTTTTAATTTCTTTTTTGAGTGATTGGCATGCTGGTGAGAAAATGGCTCCGTGGTGCGGTGAGATTGTGAGAAAATACTGAAATGGTTAATGTGGAATGATTGTCATAGCCTTGCTTTCCTTTTAGACAGAAGATAGGAATTGGCTGTGCAGTAACTACTAACGGTTAGCTTGTTTAATTTTGATACATGATGGATGAATCATTTATGTGGTTTAATTAGTTTTGTAGAGCAAGTTGTGCTGTACATAACAAGTTAGTCCTGTAGCAGTGTGTATTTAGTGCTGTATGTATGAGTTTGTTCGATTCATCATGGGGGTACAGTTTAAGTACTATTGAAGTGTCCCTGTCTTCTTTTTTTCCCAAAAAGAAATACATGGCATAATTTGTATCTAAGTCTAACCAATAGTTTTGGGGCATAAAACTCTCAGGTTGGGTTGGTATGGTCTAAACTAGTAGGAGATGGCTTACATGATTTTTCTTTTGTGATTACATATTTGAGTTTTCTTGATGTTGCTTCTATTGTACTGAATGCTATAGTTTTCTACTAATGTTGGAATCATGTGTCAAATAACAGCCATGGTACTTATTGTTAATTTTGATTTGGTACCCCTTGAGGCCTTGATTCATCCAAGCAATTACATCTACCGGCACAAAGAAGGTTGGTCTGATATTTGGTGAGATTCAGTCGCAGAGAAAGCACAATAACATCACTGTAGATGAGCTTGCAACACCAGGGTTGAATACCATCTTTAGAGCATCCCCTGCAGGGCCCGTATATTGCTGTAGCTACAGTAATATACATGCCACGGGTTGCGCCAGCTCCTTCGTTTTTTTTCGCCCAGTGCAGCCGAGCGCAAGCATTTTCACTGCGTGTGTTCAAATTCTTTTCCCGCCCAGTCAGCTCTTTTTAATTTGATGCAGACAACCAGCTGATGGTTCCCCTGCTGGGGATGCTCTTAGCTTTGTTGTTCCTTATCAGAGATCTGGAAAGGTAATCTATAGCTTCCTTATATACCCTTGCTAGATCAATTCAATACCTTTATTAATCGATAGGTAAATTTGGTTGGTGTAGTAGCTCCTGATTTTGAATCACAACATGGAGTACCTATTATTGATTTATTGACTATTAGCTAAGTAGAATATTTCAGACAGATCAATAAGATTGCTGCTGGTTACCACATCATTTGATTTATGTCATGGTAGAATCTCTCAAAGATGTATCTTGATTTTACAGTTGAATTTTTTTTATATGCACACTTGATTGTACTATAGTTTGCAAGTGTCAGATGTATGCTGCTAAGAATTGATGTTTGTTAAAACTATAGTTTGCTCACAGATATATTCAGCGTTCTCTATATGTATTTGATTTCAGAATTGATGTTTATTAAAAGTATTGTGATTGTCAACTTTGTATGCATATAAATCACAGGTCAAATGTTGTAGTAATTAATCAAACTATGGTTGTTTCACATGAAGTAATTAATCGCTAGTAGTAATTGATGTTTAGTTTTCAGAATTGATGTTAGTCACAGATCAAATGTTATCTGATATAAATCATGGCTTGGTCAGATGAGGACCAAGACAAAGATTAATGCAGACCATGTAGACTTGAGTTGGCGGTCAATGGAGGGAGTTCCCCTGATCATTACATGCGTCACACAAAGTTTCATCTCTGTTTTTTTGTGCAAAAATGGTAGAGTTTGTTTTTTGTCGCCCTACATATTTGTTATCAAGGATAAACAGATTTACCACCTTTTGATGTTTTGATGTTTGAAAAGCAGACTCTTTACATTCTTCTTTGTGATGCAGGGTTTAAGCTCTCATGCAAATATCAAATACGACAAGAAGTGTAGAAGCGTTTGGTGCTTTTCATGTAGTATTTATGAACCTCTCATTAGTATCCTAGTAATTTAATACTGAATCAGTGATTTGTCCAAGCGTGCTGCTCTTTTATGTATTAATTTGGTGAATGAAAACTGTACTATCACTGTATCTTATTAGCAGTTTTGATCAGCACATCGTATTTTTTCTGAATTTTTAGTCCATTAGCTTTCAATTTTTTGTGCTTTATTATCATGTCTTGCTGGTGAATTTTTTTTGGTGATATATTGCCTTGGCTTGCTGCTGCGCACATGTTCCCAGTAGTGTGTTAGTAGTGCGCAGGCCTTTGGCTGCCTAATAATCCCCATTGGGTGGAGGCGCAGGTTCATTTGGATGCATAATCCCTGGGTGGATGAGGCACGTGGGGATTTTTCCCCAGGGTTTCATATGGACCAAAATTTCCCCTCAAGGGATATTTGTCCCAGGGGGTATCTACCCCACCTCCCAAGTGAGCCCTAAATCACACAGGTACACCGTATTTGCAAGGCAACCAAAAACGACGGCCTTGCGCGCACACTTACGTACATACACACACACACACACACCGAGTAGTTTATTCTTTAGCTCACCTAAATTCTATAAATCGTCCGTGCGTGGATGATGAGCCGTCTTCTGGAACAGTACACACACAAGTTCAACCCTTCAGCGACTGCACAGCAAGCTTGGCAGCCAGCCAGCTTCTCCTTGATCTTCTCCATGACGCCTTTCTTCTCATGCGTCCCGGCAGTGCCGGTAGTAGTCGTCCCGGCGTACCCAGGCTGCGTCCCAGCGACACCTGTGGTGCCGGTGTGCCCAGGAACGTACCCGCCAGTAGCCGTCGCCTGCTGCTGGCCGTCCTTGTTGCCGCCGGGGAGCTTCTCCTTGATCTTCTTCATGCCCTTCTTCCTCCTCCCGCCCATGCCGTCGTCCTCGGATGACTGCACATATGCACGATTGATCATGAATGTAAATTGAACTTAGTCGCAATGTATGAACTCGATTTCCAATGACTCAAGGATATTCATGTAAGTAGATAAGTGATACAGATGTATGGAAGTAGCTAGGAACGCACGGATCAGCTGGAGCTGGAGCTGCCGGAGCGGTGCAGGAGGCCGCCGGTCTTGTGCCCCTCCCTGGCTGGCTGGAATTGTCCGCCGTGTTGCAAACCGGTGCCGGTGGTGCCATGTGTTCCAGTGGCCGAGGCCCCGTACCCGGCGGTGTGCCCGGCGTCGTGGACACCCGTGCCAGTGGTGCCGTACCCGGTGTTGCCGGTGGGGAGGCCACCGGCGCCCTACCCAGCCGTGTGCCCCGTCCCAAAACCGCCGGCGTCGTGGACGCCGGTGCCGGTGGAGCTGTACGTCGGCTGGCCTGAGCCGCCGTACCCCCCGGCGTCGTGCGTCCCAGCGCCAGTGGCGCCGTACCCGGCCTGCCGGCCGTATTCCCCGGCGACGCCGTGGCCGGGCGCTGCCACCGGGTTGCCGTACTCGTCGACGCGGGTGGATGGCTGATTGGCTGCTGCTGCTGCCCCTGGAAATGCGCCATTTTTAACTTCTCTCCTCTACGCCGCTGTGCTTGACTGTAGGTCTGTAGCTATGGTGCTCTGAACTGAAGCTATGGATGTCGTACGGCAAGGCCCAGCCGGCTGAATATATAGCAAGCGCGCGTGCGACGTGTGGGCGCCGGAAGATTGACACGTGTGATTGGTACGTGTACGTGCATGCAGCGAGCAGGTAGAGGCAGGGATGGATGCTCGGCGCGCAGGGCGGCCAACGAGGGGACGTGTTGACTGCTGAGTATGCAACGCTCTCGACAGTGCCGATCGATTTCCGTTTCTGGACGTGGTGCGCGCCTGCATGTGGGCATCGTCATGGGAGCTGTGCTTGTCCACGTCCAGATGGGCGAAGTTGCTTTGCCGTTTCTAGTCTGCCCTGTGGAGCCGGAACCAGATCGTCTAACGTTGCAGCGTAGGAAGTCAGAGGGCAGTAGCGCTCAATCCACCGTCCCTGCCTACCTCACGGGATCGGACGCCTGCAATAGCATAGGTGGTGGTGTCTTCATATTGATTCTAGGTAATTTTTTCCTAGAATCAAATTCTGAATTTAGTTCATTATTTCTTTTTCCTTGCACAACCCTTTCGAAATGCTTAAGAAACCGAATGATATCAAAATCAGATTTGAAATGGATTTTCAAGTCATTATTTAGACTCTCACTCAACTGTGTGCTCCTCATTCCCAATGTGAAGTTCATATAACATTCGGCCCATTTTTCTTTCAACCTGTATATACTATCCAACCAACTTTGCTTGCTCACCTTTTTCCTCATCATGTCAAATTCATACTTAAATTTCTCCATGTCCTCGTACTCATACATGCATGCACTAAAATATGATAATATGCTTGAGTCTTCATTCTTCTCTCGAGATAGATGTTTGACAGCATTCTGCATAATATGAAAGGTGCATAAACCATCCTATACAGTTCTATGACTGATTAAAGCCGGGTTCAGTTTTAAAAGCAAAGAAGGACAATCCTATGCAGTTCTACAACTGAATAAAGATGGGCAAAAAAGGCCAATCCTAAAAGTACTCACGTAAAAAATAACAAGCATGGAGTCATATTACTTACTTATTGGGACCATGGTGCGCTGTATTTGCCTCTTCTTCCATATCAGCAGTATTTGCTTTCTAACTGCTAGCCTGGTAGGAAAAGGAGCGCTCTGTTCTTTCCTCGCGGTAAAATTTACCAGGCATCAGTAAAGGGATCGCTATTTTTCCCTCCAAGACGCCGTTTTCCTTCCATTATTTCCCGCCGCTAGGCAGCTGCACGCTCGCTGTGTTATTGGGCCATAGTGGCCCATGATTTGGCCAGGTTACGAAGCACGCGATGGTACAGGCGTCCGATCCCGTGAGGTAGGCAGGGACGGTGGATTGAGCGCTACTGCCCTCTGACTTCCTACGCTCCAACGTTAGAGGATCTGGTTCCGAGAGCCCCTGTCCCGCCTGTTATTTCTTCGCCGTACTGCGCGCGATTCGTGACCGGCATGCGACGGTTTTAAAACTGAAACAAACAATCCAACTAAAGTCCAAATTATTGATGAGCCCGCGTGCCAGCTAGCTTGTACCCGTCTGTAAAAGAAATCTTTATTGTTACTTCCAAATATCGGTACTAAAGTCCAAATTGCTACCATTTCTACGAACCGGTATTGATGTCACTATCAGTACCGGTTCCAATCCAACTAGTATTGATGTGCTGGTATAATAGCCTAGTTTTCTAGTAGTGTTTGTAGCAACAAGACAACATGAACGATTCGGACTTTCAGTACTAATTGGAGGCATCGCAGGCGGTTATAGACCAGCTTGCATGCGGGCTCATCAGTACTGGTACTAATAGCAACTCATGAGTACTGGTTTGTTATACAAACCGATATTGATGCCTCGTTTCAGAAAAAAGCTAAAAGGTATGCATGTACTCGTTGTATCAGAGCGCGCATGTTGGCTAGAAGAGTGAGGCTTGGGTCACAAGGGCAAGTGGTGCTGAGTTCAAGTTCTAGTTCTCTCAATATTTCATATCTTTTTGAAAGAAGTTTAGGCCCCTTACTGGTTTAAAAAACCGATATTGAATGGCCTATTCAGCTGGTACTATGGGCCTTTGTAGTAGTAGTGATCTAGACTATATGTGTCGGTTCTACTCGCCAGCCAACATAGATACTTTGCATATCATTGCCGCTACTAGACACAAGTCAGCACAAATTCCACTGACCATCCCAATATTTCAAAACTTTTTGAAAGAAGTCTAGACCCTTACCAGTAAAAAACCGGTATTGAAGGGCCTATTGAACCGGTACTAATTAAAGGCCTTCTTCGTAGTAGTAGTGATCTAGACTATCTATGCCGGTTCTATTCACAAGCCGACAAAGATACTCTGCATATCTTTGCCAGTACTAGCCGTGAGTCGGCACAAATTCCGCTAACCATCTATGTCGGTTCTAGCCATAAATCAACACAGATGGCTTGTGTAGCCGTTAGTGGCAGCTTGAGCAGCCACGCATGAGACCCTTTTCCAGGGACAGTATGGATCCTCAATGATGGGAGGGTTACAGCTCGCCGGATCGGCTACCCAAGGAAGTCGTGCTCGTCACCGGGAACTCGGAGGTGGCGACAATTTGGCCGACGACGGCTAGCGAGGGGATTAGTAGTGGAATCAGCGGCAACTGTACTCAGAACAGCACCACACACGAGGGTGATGGTGGCGCTCCAGCCAGGGCCGGCCCTGAGGGGGGTAGGGTGCGCGGCCGCCCTAGGCCCCCAAAGTCATGGGCCCCCCAGTGCAAGTATACTATGGGCTTTAGCCTTTGGCTCAGTCGCAAGTCTGCGGACTAGAGCCTATTTTGAAGTTAAATATTTTTTGTTTTGGTTGATATGGCGATCTTGAAAAATGTTGCACTAAATTTGGAGACACTTTCTCTCATGATGGTTCATCCGATGTTGAGGTACACGATCTTATTTCTGAATTAAAGATTTTGAAATTCACTTTGCCAAATGGTGTATTGTCTGCTATGGAGATTTTCAAGCATGTCAGAGATATGGATTGTTATCCTAGTGTCTCCATTGCTTATCGAATCTTATTTACTGTGCCTGTGACTGTTGCATCGGCTGAATGAAACTTTTCAAAATTGAAATTGTTGAAGAACTATTTGAGATCAATAATGACGCAAAAATGGTTAAATGATTTGGCAACTTTATGCATCGAAAAGAAGTTATTGGACGAGACAATAAAATAATCGATGACTTTGTATCACAAACTGTTAGAAGAAATTTTTTAAGATAATGTCAAGTGCCAGATGTTTATCATTACAATATACATTTTTCATTTCATAAACTTTAAAGTGTTCTATAGAAGTAATTTTTGTGCATCGAATATTAATTTCTTTAATGATGTGTGTTTAAAAGACTATATATATATACATACATATATACATCGAGATATATATATGAGGAGGTGGATGGGGCCTCCATATAAGTTTTCGCCACGGGCCCCCAAAATGCCAGGACCGACTCTGGCTCAGCAGAAATCCGGCGAGAAAGAATAGGGGAAAGTCAGAGACTAAGGGAGACCCAGGGAACGCGAGGAGGGAGGAAAATTTTTTTTTAACCTTTTTTAAATAAATAATATAAAATTAACCCTCGGCGAAAACAATTTGCAGATCTGACCCTTTTGGCCACGCCAATGCATCTCGCGCGGCTAATAGCCTCTGCCGCGCCAAGTCAAATGGCGCGGGAAACGATGCCACGTAGGCACCCGCGGCCGGCCAGCCGCTGGCGTGGAAGCTGCGGGGCCCACCCCTACAGCGCCACATGCTCTGGCACGGCAAGGTGCCTCCCTGGACGCGCCGCAGGTGGTCGAGCGCTGACAGTGGGCCCGCCTTGCCGCGCCACCCCGCTTGGCGCATCAAGGTCAGAATAACCCGAGCCCCGGGGCTCCTCTTCCCAGACCTCTTCTTCATTTTCTCACTTCCCCTTCATTTGCTCTCTTCCCTAACCACTCCTATCCTCCTCCATTGCCAAGATCGGACGGGATTTGTTCGGGGGAAAGGCTTCACTTCATCAAGGCAGGTAAACCCCTCTCTATTTGTTTGTTTTGGATGTAATTTTTGGTACGATTCAAATGATTTAGGTTAGGGTTAGGGTTAGGGTTAGGGTTACAGGTAGCATCAAGATATGTTGATTGCGTAGTGGATTTGTCTCTATTAATGATGAATGATTTATGGTAATGTTTCCGTATGATATATGTATAGGTGTTTTATACTTAGAAATTATGATAATATTTTTTTCATTTGTATTGTACTATATTGCAGGAAACGATGGCTTCGAGGTGACGCCACGTCTCAAGTATGGAGATTACCCTAGGGGTAAGGATGCTCTAGTTCGGTCCTCTCCATTTCCGGTTCCAATTTATGAGCACGGCGTTCCTGCGGAGGTTCAACAGTCGAGGGACCCTGATACTGCCGGTAGAGCCTTCTACACCTGTGGTGTGAAGTTCAATTACTGTATGCCATATTCTAGCCCACCGTGTTGGTTTTTCGAGTGGATCAATGGGCCAGAAATGTACGACCCGAGGATCCGATTGTTCCCATGACGCTCCGGGGACACCAAGCCAATTCAGCATTTTAGGCGTTGGGTTCCTCCTCCGCCAAATCGTGGGGAATTGACAGCGGAGGAGAAGGCGGTGGCAAGTGCTAGTCGGGTGATGAACCCTCCTATGTGTAATTGCAATGTTAAGTCGATATTAGTGCGGCCAAACCCAGGGGTGGACTTTACCCCTTTGTTTCGTTGTTCCCGCAATGTTCGAGTAAGTGTATGCAAGCCTACTATATATATATAAATTACTCTCATTTTAAGATAATTCGATAACAATGTCTTTTGTTTGTAGGATGGATGGGCTCTCTGTGATTTTCAGAAGTACATTTATGGGTCCAAGTCTTGTTGGCCTTCTAACGAGGAAGTGGAGGCCTTCAACTCCGGAGAAAAGGATTGGCCATGTGAGAAATATCCATCCACTACCTGTAAGTGTGGGATACTGGCCCGTAGAGGTATTGTCCCATCGGAACTTGGGTACGGATGGTATTGCGGCAACTCTTATGGTGATTTCACTACAAGAAAAGTGATTATCTATGACAAAAACTTCGTGACGATGTCAATTGTCGTCACAGAAAAGTAGTTTTTTGTGACGATTTTATTCTCGTCGTCATAACGCACACCGCAAGCCGGTTAGCCCTGTTTTTAGTGACAAAAGTTGGAATTTTGTCACTAAAAAATACACAAATCGTCATAGAAAATCGGACGTCATGTTGGCCTACTACTCTCGGGCTAGTGCCATACACGTATATTTATGGTGATGATATGTTTTCGTCACGATGGATGTTTTGTCCGAAATGGCTTTATTTCACGGTTTTGGGAAAATGTTGTTTTTTTAAAAAACGAAAAGTTGTGGGACCATGGGCCCCAATGTTGAATAGACGTAGGGCATGTTGGACCCACTTTTTGGCCCACAAGTTATATAAAAAATAAAGTTGCCATGCTGGACCCACTTTTGGCCCACGAGTTATTAGAAAAAAACAAAGTAGCTGATTCTAGTGTCGAACAAGCAACCTCTAGCGTCATACCTTTAGTTGCCTTCCACTAAGCTATGACTAATCTATTGTATGCTCTTGTATTTTTTTTTCTTTTATACTTTTTAAGACTGATTGATCGGACTAAAAAAATTGAAAATAAAACATGTGTCGATGGAGGCACATGAACCAGCAACCTCAAGAATTCAATTAGGATGCCTTACCATCGTGGCAAAAAAATGTTTGTATCATGGGCGTCCTTTTTTCCTATATGTTGTTTAGGCATACATACGGATGTGGAGATGCAACCGGTCGCAATAACCTATCATATATTCTGCCAAATATATTTTTAAGTCAAAAATCATTTAGTAGCCTAGTGGAATGATCATCTGCAGCAGTTACATGAGGTTCTAGTTTCGATCTTGTAATATTTTAATTTTTTGATCACTATAAACCATGTTAGATCCCCCTAACAAGTTAGTTTTTTTTTTCTCGCTTTGAACTCATAATTTTGATTGAAATTTGTTGGACAACATCCACACTTATGTTGTATACATAAATTTCCTAAGATATTATAGAAATTGTGAAATGCTAATTATCATTCAACTTCCATTTTGAATTGAAGGGAGTATTTCACGAAAGGCCAATGAATTGATGTGAATTTGCCCCATACTCACCAATTGAGTGTTATACATCCAATTTCCCCTAATACTTAACTGGGCATTTGAAACGCTAGACTACTGTAACCCAAGGCCCACTAGTCATGGATGTCATAGACGAGGTGTTGCTTTTGCTTATAACTTAAAATATTTTGTAGGTTTTTTATTCAAACTTTTAATGCGTCCAAAAATAACTAAAATTGGTTTTGAGAAATTTGACAAGAGAGATCACAATCTTCGAAAAAAGACCACAGAACACCCAAACGGTTTGATATGTTTAAAAGTAACAAATATCCCAGTGATAAACAAAATTGTATTTTTAAGCTAAAAAAATATGAGTTGATTCCTCCGCTCAATTTTTTCCTTTCAATTTTTTCAATCCTCAAATTTTCACACGTGCAGGTTCGGGCAAAATTCAAGAGCAGGCGCCTACCCTTCCCGCGTGGAAATGTGCCAATCAATATCTTCATGTATTTAGACATTCAAAAACGATTGAAAACAATACTATAACTGGGCATTTTAAATGCTCGACTACGGTAACCCAAGGCCCACTAATCATGGATGTCATAGACGAGGTGTTGCTTTTGCTTATAACCTAAAATATTTTGTAGGTTTTCAATTCAAACTTTTGATACATAAAAAATAACTAAAATTTGTTTTGAGAATTTTGACAAGAGAGATCACAATCTTCGAAAATGACTACAGAAGAAAAAAAAAATTGAAGTCGTTTAAATCTCCATCATCCACGTCCGTTAGATTTCGTCTCTACCGTCAGGATTCATCCCACCCCTCTCCATCCAACCCTAATCCCACACCTCGTTTCAGCTTTTAAGTCCCAAATCCTAATCCCCTCCCTCCATCTCTCCCCCACCAGATCCAGCTCCTCCGGGCGGCCGGTCCCCACGGCGGCGGCGGCGTCTCCTCCCCACGGTCGTGACGACGCCTCCCCACCTCTTCCAGGTAGCGCCCCCTCCCCACGGCTTGCGGCGGCGCGCCCCACGGCCGACGACGGCACCTTCCTACCTCCTCCAAGCGGCGCCTTTTCACCATGGCCAGTGGCGGCGCCTCCCAACCTCCTCCAGGCGGACCCTCCTCCCCATGGCCGCGGCAGCTCGCCACCTCCTCCCCACGATCGACGGCGTTGGCAGCCATGCGGAGGTGACGCTCGTGGCGGCACAGCCACGCATAGACGACGGCGCGGCCCTCGCCACGATGGCAGCGTGCAGATCTGAGCCTTCCCCACATCTGCAGCCCTCCCGGGGCGTCACGGGGGCAGCAACACCTCTTTCATTGGGGATGAATATTTATGTGCTTTCTGGTGAGGCTTGTAGCAGTAGGAAGAAGGTTTGCCCATCTGTTATTCACTACCACTTTTTTGGTTTCTTTTGATGCTTGAGTTCATTTCTTGGGCAGGTGCAGCAGTTGCTCGCAGCGACTAGGTGGAGGCCATAGGCCGGAGACGCACGAGTTTTATCCATTATATATATTTCCATTCTTGATTTGTGCTTATTATATCCATAAACATATAAAAAAGTATTGCATTCTAGAGCACATGTGTTCATCATTCCATACAAGATTGTCAAGTACCATCATGTTTAGAACGAAGATTGAACATTGACAGTAACTGTAGCCTGTCATTTTGCTAAAACATCGAGTTAGAGGTAGTAATTTCTGTCGGAAGTTATAACCATATTTCACTACTAATATTCAACTAGGTTCAATAATATAGCCTCCAAAATCCATCACTTTCAGCGTGTCGGGAGATATATTTTCTTGACAAGGAAACTGTCATCAAAATTACTTGAGTCTTAATGAACTGTTGTTGCGTATACATTGCAATAAAGTCATTTGGAAAATAAAATAGTGCCAAAGAGAAAACCAGACAATAGTATGATTCTACCCATGATTTTTAATTATCTCTCTCTATTATAAGAATGTTATGCCATTTTTCATTGCAGGGAAGATAAAACTAAAAGGGAAGGTTGTGATTACTTGAATTACTTTCAAGTTCATTGTCTGAAACATGTGTTTCTAGGTTCTAGATCACTATGGTATTCAGATTTCAGTATTGTTTGGAGAAACTAGGTTACATCATAGTGTAACAATGTTAATTCACATGGACACCTAATGATTTTTCTATTGCGAGCATTCTCTATTATTGATGTCTAAGTATGTTGTATACTGCAGCCACCAATAGTCAATTCTTGTCAATCTTTATTAACAAAACAATTTGTGCAAACCACTACATATTAGATGAATACCACAGAACTTACAGGTGGTTTACTTGAAAAGTGCTGCTATTTTTGCCATGCATATGTGTAGCTTTAATTGGGTACATAATTTTCATATTTGCTAGAGTTATGAGCCATGATAAACTTATCTCTATTTTCGTATTTATTGGTTGGTTGTGTAACTTTCCAATGATTTATAGATTTCTAACTAAAATCAATGGCTAGCATGGTCTTGTATGCTCTTGCATTTATCATATGAGTGAAAGATCTCTCTCTCATAATTTTTTTCTGTGAATTTGCAGATTGCTGTTTGGTCATCTACGTGTTGAAGGTCACCAGATTATCCCCTGGAGACATTACAAGAAATAATAGCATTAGCAGTGCCTATTCAGGGATATCCAGTATTGTAAAGTTTATGAAACTAATGAACACCATTAGTGAATATATATGATAGCATGTTATATGTGCTAGATTAGACCTTGTAATGTTGAGCTCCTTTTTTAAAAAAAAATAATCAGCTGTGAATTGGTGATGAAAATTGTGTGAGCTATACATCCTAGAAAATATTGTGTCAAATGTAATTATGTAATTATAAATTGAGAGCTAATTGGATGAAAAGGCTAAAAAAAGGATTGGGCCAAAATTAAAAAGCTAAAAAATTGAATGGCCTAGAATGAAAAGGTTGAAAAAAAGGATAAGGCCAAAAAATACAGGAAAAATAAAAAATAAAAAAATGATGTGGCAGAAATGACACGTCATCATCCACGCTGGATGATGTGATACCAGAGCGTTTAGGAAAGCATGTCCACGAGGCATCATGTTATGACGTTATTTTTCGTCACAAAAGAAACAATCAACACCCTCTGCTAGCCTACTGATCACTTGATATCCCTGTGACGTTTTATGAACTTTTCATGACAAGCAGCATTGTCACAAAGAGTAGCCTTTAATGACGCGAATGTGAATCGTCATAGAAAAAACTATTTTCTATGACGAAAGAAAGCAATTCGTCAAGAGAAGTTTTCTGTGACGCACTTTCGATGACGAGCTTGTTTTCGTCATAAGATCGTCATAAAAGATCTGTAATGACGCTTTGTTGACTTATGATGACGAATCCCTAGTGTCACTGAACACCATTTCTCTACTAGTGTTTTTCTCATCATTCCTTATTCTCAACAGATGTCGCCAAAGAGAAGTGCCCGTGTTGCTGCCCGTCGCCAGGCCAGCCCGCCGGAGGAACCGTAACTGCCACCACAGCCACCGATCACCAACGTCAACGCCATTGCTGCACAGGCCGCGGCCCACGCTCTTGCGCAAGCCGCCATGAACCAGCAGCCAGCTCACCCACCGGTTCAACAGCCCGCCCAACCATAGGATCAAGTGATGATGCAGGGGCTAAATCTGATAGTGACGCAGCTTACCGCGTTGCAACAACAGGCACTAGCCGCACCCGTCAACGCCGGAGCGCCAGCTCACTACCAGCCGCAGTCGAGGTTCAAGGACTTCATCAGCACTAGGCGGAGCAACTTCACAGGAGTCCGCAATCCCGTGGAGGCCGATGACTTGATCAGGGAGATGAAAAGCAAGCTGGACATGGTCAATGTGCTGCCAGCTGACCAAGTAAAGTACGCAGCGCACCTTTTGAAGAGTAACGCCGCCAACTGGTGGGAGACCTACTACTCTACCCATCCCAACCATGCTGCCATGACCTGGGAAGTGTTTGTGCACTACAGGAATCGCAGTTTATATGGACGGCCAAAAACTTAATTTCGGCGGCCCAAATAGCCGCCGACAAATCCATCATCTATCTCGGCGGTCAAAATAGGCCGCCGACATAGATATTACAAGCTCGCCCGCGAGGACACGCGACGTTTCCCCCCTTAGTCTATCTCGGCGGCATAACCATAGCCGCCCACATTGCCAGGCAAATTTGAAAATTTCCACTCCCGCCACTTCATCTATGTCGGCGGCACAATGGGTACGGTCGACATAACCCCTCCCTGGTAACGCCAGCTTGACGGCCTTAACGGCGACATCCCAAGGTGGTCCCACATGGCAGAGGATGCTCGTCTATGCCATGTGGGCCCACAGTCCATGGGAAGGGGCTGGAAAGGTAATCTATGTCGGCGGCCCTATATTTGCCGCCGAGATAGACAAATAAAAATTAACAGGGGGCGAGACGGGGCTCGAACCCGCGCCGCAGGGAGCCCGCGCCTCGCCGCGCGCTGTTAACCAAGTGGGTGGATAGATTTAATCGGCGTGGTTGGGGACTGAATTTTTTTATTCCCTTAGTAAAACCTATGTCGGCGGTATCTGGATGCCGTCGAGATTACTACCCCTATGTGGGCGGCATTATATAGGCCGCCGACATAGACCCTTTCACCCTCCTGCATATCTCCCTCGCCTCCGCCTATTGGGTCGACTGGCCCACCCAAGGTTTTAGGGCATGAACTACACCTAATATCACTTGGCACATAGGTATTTTGATATAATTTGCGATTTTTGTTCGCACGTTGTTTTGAAAATCACATACGTTTGAATTAATTAATATATTGTTATGATTTCATACCGGCCTTCTCGCACGCCAGAGGTTTTTAAAAATCTGATGGTATTGGGGGCATTAAGTGCTTAGGAGGAGTGGTTGTATATTGATATAAGTCGCCATTGAACAAGATGTACTGTCTAAACGTTTTCTGGTTTAAATACCTCTTCGTAGTGACAAATGTATTCGATACAAATAAACAAGTAGTGGATCTAAAAAGCAAAATGGCACAAATTTGACACTATGCGGATAAAAAACAACTGTGTCATCAAGGTGCTAAATCTGGGTGCTAAATCTGAATTTTATTAACGAATTGTGCTCTATTGCCATGGTCAAGCTATGTTTTGCATAGACTATCATATTTTATATTGGTGCAGCTGCTCAGTTTTTTTTTAAACTGAAAATGAATCCAAACATATAATTAATGTGGCATGTAAAAGCTCTAATACAGTTAGGCAAGTCAATACCAATCCTGGATTGGAAGGAGTTGAGATGTGCAGACCCTACTTTGTGGCTTCTTTTCAGTTTATATTAAAGCATGACTTTATAAAGCATCTAAATTTTAATTGATTTCTTTTCAGTTAGCATTCTACTTGTCTTCTTTATGCATTGAATTTTTTGTTGGTCAATTACATAGGCTGAGATGGAAGCTATTAAGGGGACTAATGCAGATGATCAGACATCAATATCTACAACAAAGATTGTTTCTAAGGTTCTCACTTAGAGTAGTGCCAGCAGCAAATTCCTGAAGAATGTTGGCTTACAATCAACCATTGAGAAGACTATAAATACATCAAAGGAAAAAGTTCTTGAGGAAGAACTTGAGCGAGAGACAAGAATCAGCTGCACTTCGAGCTACCGCTGAGCGACAACAGAAAGAACTTTCACCCAATTTATGAAGTGGTTGAAATTGTGCTGGAACTATTATTGTATACCTGTTTTTCAATTACATATCATTTTGTTGTATATTTGTGTTCTGTAATATTTCTGTGGATTGATCTTGAAATTAATTGGATGAATGTGATAATGCCATGGCAAATGGACTGAAAAATGTAGCCCAAAAAATGGCTTGGAATTAAAGGGCAAAAAAACTAATTGGGCTATAAATATTGGGCCGATGATGTGGCAAATGTGACACGTCATCATCCAACGAATATGATGACCTGGAACATATGCCACGTCATTTGAGATGTTGGCCGCTACAGTGGCACAACAATGTTTAGTGACGAAATATCTGTCCACGTGTCATCATATTATGACGAAATTTTTCGTCACGAAAGATCAGGTCAACGCTCCTCACAGCCCATGGCACTGTTTTTTATGACGAATTGATGATTTTGCGTGACATTTTTCATACTTTTAACGACGATTGTTATCGTCATAGAAAATAAATATTCTATGATGAATAGTTGTAGCGTCATAGAAAATAGAGTTTTTTATGACGAAATAATACAAATCGTCAGTAAGGATTTTCTATGACGCACCTTCGATGACAAGTCTGATTTCGTCATAAGATCGTCACAAAAGATATGTGGTGACGTTTTGCTGACTTATGCTGACGAATTCATAGCGTCACTAAAAATCATTTCTCATCGGTGCATATCTTAACAAGTGGTATCAGAGCTTGGTTGGCGAGGTTGGCCATGCGAAAGATCTAGGGGGAGACACGAGGTTTATGCATACACGGGCGCCGCGGAAAACGCCCTATCGGCGCAAGGTGGAGCATGGCGGCGATCGACAATTCGATCGGTGATGTCGGACACTTCAGGAAGGAGGCTCGAACCGTTCGATGGGCTACCGTTGGCAGGGATTGACCAGACGTGGCAATCGGGCCGACAAAGTAGCCGGCGAGGTCGGTAGGCGACGGCGACGACCTCGGCGTTCGCGATCGGACCGGCAAGCACGGATGGATGCCGGATAGATCGGAATGGCGGGAGCAGTGATGCGACCGGATGTTGCACAGGAAGCGCTGCATCCCGACACTGAGGGCGAAGCTGTGTCGTGAATGCGGATAGCCAGGGTGCGACATGTTTTGCTGTGCACGGACGTGGTGCACGGTGGTGGCTGGGAAGCCTGCTCGAGGACTCAAAGATTGGATCTAGATGTGCAGATTCAAGGAGAGTCAAACAAATATCCAAAGAAAGAAACAACCAGAGGCCGGGTACAAGGTTCGTGCAAGACGCTGGAATGACTTCAAGATGAAGAGACCATATTCTCCAAGGTGGAGTTTGTTAGGTATTGTGTCGAATATGTGTACGGGTAGGTTACATGGACTCTGTGTTGTAATAAGCAGGATTGGTTAGTGTTAGAGTCGGACTATATCCAGGCCTCCACTATATAAAGGGAGGCAGCCCTGGTGTAACCAAAGTGAACGACCTCATAATAGTAGCATAGGCAAGAGGAGATCAGCGGCCGGCATGTGATCGTGACCTGGTTAGCTGGTGTGCTGCGGTATTATGGATTGAGGACGAGCGCCCATAATCAGAGCCCCGCAGACGTAGGCAGCGATGCCGAACTGCGTTACCAAACATCGTGTCTTCTGGTGTCGTTCGTGATCTTGCATCGGCGCATATCCTAACATTTACCGTTGTGTATACTATTGCAAATTTTATTATTTTTATATAGCCTATATGTTGTCATAATTTGTAACGATTTTTTTTTTCTTTTAGTAGTCCTTCCAAAGATTCTAAAACTATTTTTAATTATATTTTATAATCTTTAGACCTCTTTTTGAGTGCTCTCAAATTTGATACGTTAATACGCCAATGCAACGATACACCGAAGAGAACAAGGCCATAGCATGATCATAGCATTTAAATTTCTGGAAACATATCTTGTGCATAGCACTGAAGTTTCATGACTCATAGCATCCACATAGCGGTCTTAATTCATAAGTTATATAACACAAAAGAAGTCCACATAGGTCAATACAATTACACATTTGTTACATAATAATACATAAAGAAGTCAACATAACCATATCTGGCCATAGAAACCCCATTGCATGTTTCATGTTCTACAGAAGCATACGCCAATTATAAAACACATAACAACAGTCCATAACATGTCAGACCACTTGCATCACAATATAGATGGTAGTTCGAGCAAGCAGTGCATAGTTAACAATCCTGTTACTTGATTTACAACACAAGCAGGTAAGTATATCCTAGCAGTGTTGTTACTTGACCTACGTTAGCAGGTAAGCATAACCTAGCAGATCAACATAAGCAAAACATCAAAAGTTAATGGTGATGCATCACAGGCCATCCTGCTCGCTCAAGAACTCGAATGCCCAAGTCTGTAGAGTGGTGTCACTTGCATTGCATAAGAAGCCACGTAGACCCTTGTTTTCATTGCGAGACAAGAGAGTACCTATCAGCAAATTCTGCTTCGTCGTGATTGGCATAGCTTCGATCTTCTCCCACAAATCATCATGTGGGTCAGCAGGGCTTGCAGGTGGGGGTATGACACTAGCCGCAAGTGATTCTTGTAATGCTTTCAACATTGCACTTAATTCTTCTGTCGACTTTAAAATCTGTCTCTTCTTTCGCTCTGCCTTCTTTGCCGATGACTTCATGCTCTTCGTACGCTTCACAACGGCACCAGAGGTGCTATTGTCACCACTGGTGCATGACTTTTGGTGGCACCAGGAGCTACAGGAGAAGGGAGTGTGTTCGAGTCAGTACTGGTAGTACCTTGTGGTTGAGCGTACGATGTTATGTCATTGCATCCTTCAAACTCATCACCTAAAACATCCTGCTTGTCCATGCAAGTTGTGGCATCCATGGCCAAAGACCCATCTGCATGTATGCCGGTGAATAAATCCTTCATATCATGATAGAACTTGATGGGTTTGGATAGGAGTCGCCGCGCTCTCTCCTGCTATCCATCCATATTGATAGGTTAGATAATTGCAAATAAAGTTCACATGACCAACTCATTATTACTAATTCAGCTTAAATGTGCAAGAAATTAAATGCAATAGGCACGGACATTGAGTTTAGCCTTCTCTGATTCCGAAATTGTCACCAAGCATTTAGTGTTGTCAAATGAATTGTCACTCTGCCTCATCGCTGCAGCAACATACTTTCAATTTTCCTTATAGTGCTGATAATGACTCTCAACCTGCACCACTGTCACACCCATACCGAATTCTTTGTTCAAGGCATCGGCACATTTTTTATGATGATGCTTCTTGAACTTAAATGCAGCATTCTGCTCCTAGGAGTACTGGA
Source organism: Raddia distichophylla (assembly GCA_005191435.1). NCBI lineage: Eukaryota > Viridiplantae > Streptophyta > Magnoliopsida > Poales > Poaceae > Raddia > Raddia distichophylla. The sequence continues at coordinate 2,544,621 of SPJY01023245.1, forward strand.
TGTACCCCTCCAACATGCACTTTGTATGCCTATCTTACCAAGAAAAGGTCCTTTCACGTGAAGGGCCTTCAATCTCAACCTTTTCCTTTCCTTTACCCATCACCGTGTGCATGACAAAAAAAAAAACACAGCACAAGTTGAAGTACAATATCAGCCCAATTTGAAGTACAACAATGCCCACAGTTGTTGTAAGTAAGCTATAGCAACTTAAGTATTGCAAAGCTAGTAATTACGAAATAAAACTTAGAGAGCACAAAAGAGAGAGATGGGAAATAAGGGCATGTACAAACATTTCCATGTCACTTGTAGACAACTCTATAAACAGCGTATAGAGTAGATTGTCTCTAGCTGTCAATAGTTATTTAAAATAGCTGCATAGAGTTTAAAAACTGTGTTGATCGAGTGAATATAAATTTTAAACAAAAATTTTAAAAAATTAAAACAAACAATATATTATCAAAAATTTTAAAATACTTTTTTTCCAAATTTATATGGCAAGTGTGGTCTAGTTTTGTTTGAAAAATGTCAGGAATCCATTTTTGAAACCGGTTCGGTGATCGGAGATACTAATCAAAAGATATAACAAAAAATGTACTAGAGAATGTGTATGGATATGCGTGCTGCATGAATGCAGGAGAAAAGAATTTGGAAAATGCGCAGCAAATCTTGGTAGCTGCGTTAGCGTTAGCGCTTGGGCAAGCGACCTCTTTCTCTCTCTCCTCCAACTCACAAAAAAATAACGTGGCATCTGTTGTATTTGGCTTGTAGACAGCTGATCTGAAGCATTGTACATGCCCTAAGCCCGAGAGATTGTTGAGACCCATGTGGAGGGTACCCGGTTTGATGATGAATATATGTGACAAGATGAAATTTGAAGTGTTTTAAAGAATGTTAAATGGTGCATTTGTGAAAATTGTCGTGGAATTGGAACCGGACCATTGTACTGAGCTTGGGCTAGGTAATAGTTCTGATCAGACACGTGGTGTGTTAGGGCTTCCTAATTGTGATGTGATGAAAGGATTATGATGTTGGAAATTTTGTTATGTACAAATCTTGCAGGTGAGGTAAAGTGTGTTGGTTTTGTGTGTGTTCACCATAGTGATGCAAGTATCGGCGGGTATGTGGCTAACGCTTTGCGGGGACAGCTGCAGGCTGATGCATCCGAAAGCGTGCAAGCGACCTGGTTCGATGACCTGGCAGTCACATGAGGTGGTATACTCGAGAAGCTTAACCATGGCAAGGAATTTGAGGCAGCTGGAGGCTACGACGTCGGTAACCTGATGGCGAAGTTGATCTGACCGGTAGGCCCAGGCTTGGAGTGGTGACCGATGAAGCTACGAAGATATTTACCAAAGAAATATGTGGAGAATATTCTCTCTCAGAAGTGTGCCTTGTAGTGTGTAACTTGTACACCACCCATCCTCAAATGAAGGGTGGAGATGGCTTTAGGTTTTAGGGCATCCCACCCTTGGGCTATAAATAGAAGGCAAGGGGAGCATTTCCTCCGCATCCCCTTAGAGCAGAAAATTTCAGAAATAGAGAGGGTAGTTGGGTGTGTAAGGGTGGCACTTAGAGTGCTTGTGGCCACATGGAGTGTGGTTTTTAATCCCCCAACTTCTATGCAATGAAATTTCTCATCTTCATGATCATCTTGTGTTGATTTGCTTCAAGTTCTTCTTTCTTTTTTTTTCCCTTTTTAGAGCTCTTATTTGGAGATAAGTCTTGGTGATTTCATGCTAGTTCTTAATGGTCTATGATGCCTTGAGATTTCTAATATGATTTACCACGCTCTTTGCAACCATATGAGACGCAAGAGATCAAGTTCTTGATTTGTTGCAAATCTGTCCAGAAACTTTCATCCGCGCAGCAGTCAGTAAAAGATTTTTAGAAAACTCTAGAAAAATCATTTTGGGATTATTCTAGTTGGAAAAGATGCGTGACTCATATACCCATCTGTGGTAAAAATTTGAAGTCCACTGGTTTCTCCATTTGGGAGCAATGAAGTGAAAACCGAGCCCCAAACTTTCTGCTCGAAGTTCTTGACAGCTCATGGTGTTTGATTTGTCATATTTTCTGTGCACGGATTCTTGAGGAAATCTTTGGTGGAGTGCTTCAAGACTCATGGTTGCATAGGGAGAAAAATTCCCACAATTTTTGGAGCAACATAAAACCATCATCTCTCTGCTCCAAGTAGAAACAAAGTCTCTCTGCTCCAAGTTGAAATAAACTCTAAAGAATCTGCTTTTGCTTTTCGGAAAGCAGGTTGTGTTGTTTGAATTTTTATATTTTTAATATAGAGAGTTTTGAGGAGATTTTCGGCTGAGTTGCTCATTACTAATTATGGAATAGGAACAAAAATTCTCAAAAATTGAAGAGCACCAGAAAGTCGCTATCCATCTCCTTGAAGTGAGAACAAATCTGCTTTTGTTTTTCTGAAAGTCACTTTGATCATTTGGCTTGATCTTCTTTTGTAAAGCAAGCTTTGAATTGATTCGTCTCTTTTGAACACTTGACAACCAAGATTGTGAATGAAGAAACTCCCACATATTCCTTGACTATTAGTCATGCATGATATGGGTACACATAATTGTCAAGTTGTTCGGGTTTTGGTGAAAACTTTAGCGTCGAAAATTTGTGGCGTCTATTCACCCCTCTAGCCACTTAGCTCGGGTCTTCACCTGGTATCAAAGCATTTGGTTTGGTGCTTCTTTACAAATCTTGACCGATTTTTTGAAGCTGATCCATATTGCTATTTGATCTATGGCGGACAAGTATTCCACCAAACCCCCCATGTTCTTCGGAGCCGATTTTCCCTATGAGGCATTATGAGGTGCTTCGGTTGTGGTGGTCTCAACCACATGAAGCATGATTAATCAAAGTCCGGAGGAGAGGAGCGGAACGACTACGTCACGCCAGCACAGAACGCCTACATCAACAAGAACCGCGACATAATGCCACCTAAGCAGCTGATGATGGGACGCCGTATGGTCGAGAAGGTGATGGCCGCTCTGGAAGAAGCCATCATCTCCGACAAGGAGGATGGACACTCGGATGATGGTGAGGATGAGCTGCCGGAGAACGACGACGTCGACTACATCGGCATGTGCTTCATGGCATACGGCGACAGCAGCGGCGGCGACTCAGACATCTACCACACCGACGACGATGAGGTAACTGTTGAACAAGGTCCCTCCTATTCTGAACTCCTAAAAGTATTAGTTAAAATTCATGACAAGTACACTAGGGTCTTGACCAAGAAAAATGCCCTTGAAGTTCAACTAAGAAATGTTAAACCTGCTGCTTGCTCTGATTGTGGGAATCTCACTCTAGAACTGGATGAACTGAAAATGCATTTTAATAATGTCACTATCCAACTAGAGAATGAAAAATATAGGATTGTTCCCGAGCCTGTTGACTCTGATGGGTGGTTAGAATTTGATAGTGTCATGACTAATTTCAATGAATTAAAGACAACTCATGATAGGGTGCTTCATTTGAATGAACAACTTAGGGAAGTTAATGTTAAGCTTGTAGCAGAGCTAGAAGATACTAGAAAGAATCTGTTCTTTATCATTTCTGATCTAGAGTCTGTCTGCTTAATGAACCCTAGCATGCTTTGTCCTGATCCCTCTGCACACTCATCAAAGGACCCAGTCAGTCCAATTGCAGGCTGTAGCGATCATGCTCCACCTAAGGACCCAGTCAGCTCAAATGAGAGTTGTAGCTTCCACTTACTTGATTCTACATGCCGTGATTGCACACTGTTGAAACTTGAGAATTTGAACTTGTAAACTAAAATTTATGAGCTTAATGACACTGTTCTTGATGCTCTGTGTGTGATCGATGTCTTGAGTTTGATGGGGAGATGGGTAGGATCTACCAGGACATGAGTGATAGGTTTGAGGGTAGGTTGACCCAAGCCCAAAATGTTGAGTGTCTTTCTTGTCAGGCTTTCAAGAGGGAAGTTAAGTTCCTCGGTGAGAAGTGTAGCAAAGCCTTGAGAAAGGGTACAATTGATTGCCAGAACTCTTCGGGCTCTTCCTGTTCTTGTGGGTTTTGTCCCCAACTCTATCAGGAGTGCGAGTACCTCATGAGCACTTTTGAGAAGTTTGTTGGGAGAAAACGAAAGCTGAACTTGATACTTGACAAAAGCAAGATATCAAGGGGCAGAGGTTTAGGTTACAATTGGCTAGAGCACATCAAGAGACACCCACCTAGTGTGCTTGGAAGGGATGAGAACGGGCAGATAGTTGTTCTTAGGGACAGTGTTCCTGAGACTACTATTTCAGGTCTGCAGGGATCATTAGGGAAAGTCCTACCACACAGCCTGTTTTGTCTCAGAAGAAAGCTCCACAGAGTCCACCTACGAAGAGCGTTGCTCTTACCACTCCTGTCCCTAGAAATGGCAGAGGAGTAGTTTGCACCTTCTACGATAGGATAAGACACACTGAGCAGAACTGCTACCGTCGTGCTAAGGAAGCACGTGAGGAGCGTAGAAAACAGGCTAGAATTCAAGGACCTTCTAAGAAACCTGCACCTAGGTTCGTTCCTCCTCAGGATAGACCGGTGGTTAGATGGCCAGGACTTGGAACACAGCCTTTTGTTGTTCATCCTGTTGCCGGTCTGGGGCGTGAGCAGCGTTGTCCTCAGGACGTACCTCCTGTAGGTTACAGAGGTGAGCGTCTGCGACGTGAGGTGCCAACTAGATGGTGGAGGAATGGCAAGAAGGGTAGAAAGTGCGGACAGGATGCACCTGCCTCAGCTCAACGGCAGGTTTCTCCTAATCCAGCGTCAAGACGTTTCCCTACTAGAAGGGATGGCCTAGTCCGAGTAGAGTTTGTTCAGTATGGTCGTGTGACTCAGTTTTGGGTGTCAAAAGATGTACTGGTATTTCCCAATGCTGAGCCACGTTTCTTCACTCGTTGACTCAGACGCGTCGGGCTGGGAAGGGGGACATTTGGATCATCGATTCCGGATGTTGTCGCTACATGACCGGAAACTCTTAGTGGTTCTCCTCCTTAGTAAGTGAGCCCCAGAGTAAGAAAATCACTTTTGGGGATGCTTTGTCAAGTCGTGTGCTCGCTCGAGTCTCTATTCAGGTTAGTGACCAGGTTGTATTTAAGGATGTGGCCTTTGTCAGCAAGCTTCGCTATAATTTTCTTTCGGTTTCTCAGCTGACTGATGAGGGTTTTGAGGTTCGTTTTAAACAGAATGAAAGTTGCATTCTTGATTCTTCTAGGAGTTTTGTTTGCGGGATTCACAGATTTGTGAGAGTTTTTCGTGTTGACTTCCGATCTTCACTTGGCTCTTCTCATTGCTTGATTGCTTCAGAGTCCCGTGACACCTCCTTCTGACATAGAAGACTGGGTCGCATTGGTTTTGATCACTTGACCAAAGTGAGCAGTCAGGATCTGATTCATTATTTGCCCAAACTCAAGATGGTTAATGACATAATGTGTGCGCCTTGCCGGCATGGGAAGATAGTAGCCGCTGCTCACCCACCAGTCACCCTCATGATGACTGATACACATGGACAATTGCTTCACATGGACACTGTTGATCCCTCCCGTGTGCAATCTGTGGGTGGCAAGTGGTATGTGGTTGTTGTTGTCGATGACTATTCTCGATACTCTTGGGTCTATTTCATGGTAAACAAGGACAAAACATTTGGCCATTTTCGTTCCTTGATTCGTAAGCTTTCTGTTGAGTTCCAAGGAGCGCTTCAAGCAATCCGTTCAGATAATGGCACTGAATTCAAAAATGCAAAATTTGAAAGTTTCTGCTCTGATTCTGGTGTTGAGCATCAATTCTCTTCTCCACACGTCGCACAATAAAATGACGTTGTGGAAAGAAAGAATCGCACTTTAGTAGAGATGGTTAGGACTATGCTTAACGAATATTCTACTCCTAGATATTTCTGGGCTGAGGCTGTTTTTACAGCTTGCTATGTTTCAAACAGGGTGTTTCCGAGGTCCAAATTGTATCGCACATGCTATGAACTTCAATATGGGCGTAAGCCAAGTGCTTCATATTTCAGAGTGTTTGGATGCAAGTGTTTTATTCTGAAGTCTGGAAATTTAGACAAATTTGAATCTCGATCTTCAGATGGTATTTTTCTTGGGTATACAGCTTTTGCGGTTAATTACCGCGTCAGGGATAGTGAGAGGCGGAGAGTTGTTGAGACTTGTGAGGTGACCTTTGATGAGGCTATGCCGGGGGCAAAGCCAGATATCTCAGGTTCAGACTTGTCTTTTGAGCCAATCTTTATTGAGGAGGTCATTGAAAATAAAGGTTCTTCAGAACCCGATCATGACTTAGCTTCACCGGTGGCGCCTCCAGTTTTCAGTGTTGTTCCTTAGTCTCATCCCTTACCTTCTGATTCTACTCAACTCTCACCTTGTGCTTCTAAGTTCTCACCTATAGAATCTTATTCGCCCGGTGGCTTTGATCCTACCTCTTCTGCTCCTGAGGTAGAGGCCATTTCTAGGGCTCCTTGTCACATACAGAAAGACCACCCCCCTACACAGATGATCTATGGTTTGAGCAAGAACATGCTAACCGGATCGAAGTCTGGGCTTTCTCACTTTTGCTTATCTGCTGCTTTCGTTCCTTCCTTTGAACCAAAGGATGTCACCCATGTTTTTATAATCCTGATTGGGTGAATGCGATACACGAAGAGTTAGAGAACTTTGAGAGGAACAAAGTATGTCAGCTTGTTGAACGCCCTAAAGGACATAATGTAGTAGGTACTAAATGGGTGTTTAAGAACAAATAAAGGACATACGATTGTCGAATTTGAGTATTATGAAATTCTGAGTTGTTGCACCACGATTCACAATTGACGATGTTTAGTCACCCGGCATGTGTTTGGGGAGAAAGCCCAGTGCTAATTCTCAGCACTCGGGGGCTGGACCAGTCGGCACATGGCGTTACACGATAAGATTAATAATGCAAGTACTCGGATAAGCGACATAAGTATTATGGAGGATCAACATTTGCATACATTGCAGAATTGTTTTTCCAAGGGAATAGCATTCACATATCTAAATTGTTCACTTGGCAGAGGTATATTTGACCTCTTCCATAAAAGCAGAAGCTTCTTCTTCGGAGCAGGCGAAGCCTTCCCTTATGGTATCAAGTCAAAGTTGGGATAATGCGACTTCGAAATAGCCAACGCTTGGCTCGTACAGGTTGTCGCAGCAATCTTCGCAAAGGCCTTCAGTTGTGCGGGAGCGTTTTGAAGCTGTGCCATAAAAACATCTGAATTAGCAGGCAATTCTTTTCTGAGGTAAAGGAGTTGAAGTATTGGAGCGGCTGCCTTTAGTTTTCTGTTGCGTAGTTCGGTGGTGGACTTCACCTTCTCGTCAAAGACTTCTAATTGAGCCTTAGTCTTTATTTGGTAGGCTGCAAATCAGTCAGCCAAAGTAATGCGATAAGAATGTTATTGCAACCGAGCCAGGGAGAGCTTTAGCTGGAGAGTTTTCCCTTCAGCTCTTGTGCGGACTTCTCGGCTTGGGCGTTGGCTAGGAAAACTTCTCCCTCCGTAGCCTTCTGCTTCGCTTCCATAACCTTCTGCCTCGTTTCCATCAGTTTCTGGTTCTCCTTCAGAACTTTACACCTTTCTTGGAGAGAGACCAGAGCTTCGTCGCGGCCTAAAAAATGAAAATTGATTACAAGATGATTTCAAGATCAACAATAAGCTTAGCACCGTCCGGATAGGTTCTTACTTCGGATGGTGTTGGCTTCTTCCACGTGGCGGAGGCGCAGTTCGGTAACTTTCTTGCGAAGCTCTTCAATCTCGCCACGATATTGTGATTTTTGTGCATAAAGCGCATCGTCGAATTCATCCCTGGATTTTAGCTGACCAATAGCACTTTGGAGACATTGGGTTTTCTGCGCCGACCGCTTGCCCACGCGTTGTGCGGAGGCCAAAGGAATGATCAAATGCATTTCAATTCAGATGAAGTTCAAGGTGTGAAGATGGACTACGACAAGCATTTCGACGCTGAACTTCGCTACATTCTACAGCATTTCCCACTCTTCGGCCTCTTAGGCATCATCTACCTCGTATCCTTCCATCTCCTTCCTCCATTCTACACAGAGAGGAGGAGCGTTGGCAGTGGCGACAGGGCGAGGAATTTCCTCGATTTCCGGCTCTGAGCACTCTGGAGTTGGGGCTGGGATGGTGCCTTTAGACTTGGAGGATTGATGAGCGCCTTGGGGCGACAGAACAATCAATGGAGGGGCTGGGTGCTGTCCCGACTCCTTGATCGGAATAGGATCAGCATGAGGACTTGGTGGTGAAGGATCAGTGGGTGCAGGAGCCGATGTCTTGGCACTGGATTTGCCTTTGCAAATGCCCGAGGAGGGTTTCCTATTAGCAGCAGAAGATGTTAAGATCATGGTTTTCCTTAAGATAATTAATAGAAGTCACGATGGGAAACTTTTATGTTGTTGTAAATTTGATTCCTACACCCTTCTGAGTGGTTTGTCCACTCGGGGTTGTTCCGGAAGAACCTCCTGGTCCTGATGCGGCCATTGGGCTGGCAATTGGAGGCGATGGAGGGCTCGGAGCTCACTCGGCGAGAGCAGTACCGGACTTTGGGTTTTGGCGACGCCGGTGCAGGAGTGGAATATCATATTCTTCTTCATTTTCGTCCGAGTCTTTGAAGACGAATCCCTTGCCCTTTTTAGCTGGAGGAGCATCATCTGAGTCCTCTGCAGGACGCTTGAGCGGTACCTGCTTATGGCTAGGGGCTTCGGGGACTGCATAGACGGAGAAGAATGAGGCGCGGTTCTGCAAAGGGGTCAAGCCCGGTCAGTTATGGTGAAATTTCTTAATGTTGAGTAAAATTGAAAGAAAGTAAGTTCTTTGCTTACCGCTGGAGGTGGATTCGCTAAGCGATATGGACCCGGGCAATTTTTGTTATCTATGAGTGTGCCCGGGACGAAGAGATCGGCCACTCAGTCGGTCACAGATTTTCGGGAGATTTTGTCTTTGCTCTCCCGAGTGGCATCTTTGGATCCTGAATATTTGAATCCGAGGTGCACTCTCTCTTTAAGGGGCTGGATACGGCGGAAGCTGTAATTTATGACTACGCCGATGCCGGTTAGCCCTCTAGCCTTCAAGTCCCCAAGGAGGGGAAGCAGTTCTCTAACTTGGCTATCTTCGCTCTCGGCGAGAGGGGAGGACCAAGAAGTGCCAACTGTGGAACAATTTCCCATGAAATATGGAAGGACTGGTGGAAACTTGGCGCAACAGAACCACTCAGCATACCAGCCCTTGTTCAAGGTTTTCATGGGAAGATCAAAATAGAATTTCTTGGCCCCTTCCTGTAATTAGAAGACAGCGCCTCCCACGGCACTGGAGGCTGTTTTGCTGGGGAAGGGTTTAAGAAGAAAAAGGGAACTGAAAAGGTCGAAATAAGGCGCAATCCCGAGATAAGCCTCACAGATGTGAACAAAGATGGCAATTTGGAATATGGAATTGGGATTAAAATGAGTCAATTCTATTTCATAAAAATGCAGAAGCCCCTGAAGAAAAAGGAGCAACGGAGGCCAAAGACGCGAAGGAAGAAGAACTCGAAGACCACCACCTCGTCAGATCGAGGGGTGGGGGAGGACTCACTAGCGGCTGCGTGCCACGAAATCATCTCCTCTGAAGGGAGCACACCGGCAGACACAAGCCTCTGTAGCTGTCATCCGTAGTGATGGACTTCATCCACTGTTTAGAGCTCTTGAATGCCTTCGAGGCGGTGGGAGATGGTGGAGCCATTGCTAGATTAAGATCGGTGGTGGCGGAGCGTGGGAAGGAAGAAAACCCTAGCGGCGGGGTTCGCTAGAGCGAATGAAACTGCTAGCACGACAAATGGGTGGGTGGAACAGCTCGTTCCCCTGTCCCCCAAATTTAAAGAGCCACGGAGCGTATTTTGTGTTGAGCCTCATTCGGTACTGAAGTACGGCTATTCTGGTGGATGTTAAATTAAAACCACTCGGGTTTACCGAGTGATGTCTGTGGAGAGGGACGTTGAAGTGCTCAATGGTGACTCGAGGTACGCATCGGTTTAACTACTCAGATGAAGATAAGATCACTCGGAAATTTGAGATTCAATAATAGTGCAAAAATATTAAGTAAAGAACAATCTGGTTTGCCAAAGAATTTCCATTATGGCTCTTAGGCCAGGTTAGAGGGGAACTTTGCAGCACAGCACAGTGAGTTAATGCTCGTTGCTAGCTTACAAAGTATCAAAAGAAAAAAAAGAGGAAGATCGCTTTCGCTGGCAAGACGGATGAGGCGCTTAATACTGAGAGTGCCCCTAGTACCACCCGTCTGCTAGCAGGGTAGCAACAAGTGCATCCTTCAACTAGGTACGCGCAGGGTACAGCTGTGGGAATCCGCAAATCAGAACCCTGATGGATTCCTCGGCGCAGATTTCTGCAGCTGCTTCGCGGAACTGCATCCAGAGATCCTTCAGGACGGCATTGGCAGTGGAGTTGGCGGCGGCCGCCGCGGCCCATTCGTTGATTTCTTCGCCTTGACCCTCCATTGCGGCAGAGGAAAAGAGGAAAGGAGACTTGGTGTTTTGCGGAAGGACAAGGAAAAAGCTTGAAGACTGGATGCAGCGCTATGCGTTGTATATGGGTTCTTTTATACACAAAGAAGCCGAAGAGACGCGCCTTGCGATCCGTTCTGAACACAGTGAAGCCATCATGATGATGGGACGGGAGTGGGTGCGGTTGAGTTTCCCGGCGACGGCATGCGACGCTTCGGCTGGGCAGGAAAGGCACGAAAACTCTTCGCCTTCCACAAAATGGGCTTGGGCCTAATTTCATTAAGCAAAGGGCAACCCACTTAACATGCTTTCCTAACAACACGCCACCGATGGTGGTGATATGTTAACATCGAGCCTAATTCGGCCTCGGTACACCCTTGAGGGCATATGACCGGAAGCGCCACCCATTGAAAAGTGTTTCATGGCATACCCCATGCTGCGTCACTAGCCAACTTTGCATGTTCAACATTGGGTGTTGATGAAACTTGGATACTATTTCGAAGGTATGCCTTTTATAGGTCACCAGTTGTATACCGCAACCCAGATACAAATACCTCTTAGGCAAACTTTATCCAATCGGTATGCCCTTAAGTGGGCCACCAGCTCATCCCTTCTCTGGTTGGGACAGGTACCACCCGGTTGAAAAACGCGACCCATGCTGGGCCGAGTGCTGGTTCCTGCAAGCCAGGGCCAGGCGTTTGATATTGTATACATTCTAAACGCATGACATGCAGTACGCTGCAAAACGAAAACTATGATTGTGTGGCTTAAGGCGCTTCATGATCGGCCGTTTGCTATTTTCACAAAGTGAGAATATGTGCCAAGTAGCCGAATACATTAGTAGGGTAACGTGCCAAGTAGGCCGATAGCCGGAATTTCAGTGTTACCAAATTGGGCGTCGCTCTCAGTACATAGACTTAAGATTTCTTGAGTTCTTTACAATCTCTTTTCGAATTACATAAGTCATCCAATAAACCAGTCGGCGAGACATCTGACTCGATTGCAAAGCACTCGGGGGCTACTGTGGACTACACGGGCCCCAGGTATCCTCGTAGAAGGCCCATGAGACAACAATTGGGGCGACCCAAGCTGGCTGGATAGAGATGAAGACCACTCGGATTACATGTAACTTGATCACCAAGGATGGTCCCGAGGATAGAGTTTAGCTCCATATGATTAGGAGATTTGCACCTGTAAATGCCGGTGCACGTCCTGTGTCGATATAACAAAATTTGGTATCATGTACCGGAAAAGATCATGTAACCTTATCCCCCTACACTATATAAAGGGAGGGGTAGGAGTTATAAAGAGACACGCGCATACGCATAATCATACAAACTTAATTTCAGAGCATAGGATTAAGGTGTTACCTCTAAGTTGAGGGTCTAAACCTGGATAAACCCTTGTCTTATGTTACCATTGAGCTTAGATCTAGCGCATCCCAAACAAATCTATTGCCGACGGTAACCCCCGATTAGCTACCAGTCGACACCAGTTGAATTTAAAACCAGTTGATCGATTAGTCCATTTGTGCCCAACAATATACACCAAAATCGCCACTTGTTCCTCGACTGTGACAGGCAATGTATGAACTAGCAGTCCACGGTTCCTAAGATGGCTACACAATTTATGAAAAACATCCTTTCTCATACGCAGCTCAGTGCCATTGTACAATCGGTTCACTAAGCCAAGCAATGGCAGTGATATAAAGATGAGGGAGATGGAAGTAAAAATAGGATTCGTCGGCTTGGAGATAGCGATGAACAATAGGTGCATTTCGGGAAAGGGGGTTTTAAATTTTAAAGATAACGTACCACCACCAGAGTATTTTTAATAATAGAGATAACATATGACAATGCAAAAAAAAAACCTTACCAATATCAGAATATTGGGGTAAATATTTTCCTGCACTTTTAGAGTTTTAGTAGTGAAGTTACAAACTTACATTTACCCATTTTTACAAGGAACAGTTCGTATATAATACAGATGTCAAAAATATAGTAATTGCAAAGAAGAACGCTTAAGACAAAAGTTTGGTTCATGCTGGATAAGGTCTGTGCAAACTTATTTGAAACAAACAGAACAAACAATGTAAATTACGGTTACACCAAATTCAACTGTCAGTCCCCACAGGTAAAACTAATTTATTTGGCACAAGTACATAACTGCACGATTGAAAATGAAATTCTCCCATAAGCCCTATGATGAAAGAAGCTCTCAGACTTGCTCAATTCAAACCATTAATTGACAGCAGCCGGCTTGTAGTCAATTATGAGGACCTTCTCAGCTACAGACAAGAATTCATTTGCAAATTCAACATGTGCCGGGTGTTCAATGTACTCCTTGATACCGTCTGTACTCTCAAAAGTAGATTCAAAGACGTGTGTGAAGCCCTGATGCATATTCTCTATGCTCACATCAGTTCCCCTGCAAATCAAAAGGCACATAAGGAAACTAATGGTTTGAGACAACAGGGCATCGGAGTAGCAACTCTGCAGGGACACGCACAAAAGATTTTAATCTACGGTGCAATGTTTAGATGGGCAAATACGATGTATCAAAACATTACCAAAGAAAAATTCATAGAAAAATCAATATTTGTCTCCCATATCTTATATTTCGCACTTAGAAGATGGAGACACGGTCTTAGAGATACAGGAGAGTATGATCAATTGCCCTAGAATTATAGCTACATAAACACACTTTATCGAGGACAACACGAATTAAAAGCAGATGAAGCTAAGTATCTTGCCGGTTCAAGATAATTCACATCTCTTTGCTCTAAAAAAAAAAAAGATAATTCACATCTTGACTGCTAAGCGGTTTGTTACACCACATACAAATCCAAGATACACTACCCAGATATGTGTATAACATGTGTTACGCATAAAGCTCGCATATTTTACCACTTCAAGTCAAAGGCTACATGAGCAGGACTGAAGGCTCTCAAAGTATTACTCCTAGTTTTGTACTGGAGGTCCATTTGCCGTGGGGTAGCTTCAGCTTCACTCACATCAGGTTACTAGTTGAGCAGGACTGAAGGCTCTCAAAGTATATGGCTTTAAACATGCTGAGCTAGCAGTGAGTCTCTGGATCCAAGAAAACCAACTAGTTTTAACACTTCAACGCGTTCTACACTTCTATTGCTGCACAGATCACAGGACCTCCACGGCTCCACACCAAATGTCGCAGGCAATTCGTCGAGCACCTTCCAAGCGTCACGGAGACGCCAGCAGAACAACAGCAACGATAGTCCGGAGCGGGGGCAGAGGCGGGTATGGGTAAGCAAGAACTGGGGGGGGATTGGGGTTGCGAGTAGAGAGCAGGTGGGTGGTGACTGGTGAGGGAGGAGGGTACCAGTGGAAGGCCTTCATGGAGGGGACGACGTTGACGAGCGCGGCGTAGCCGCGGATGAGCTGGTCCAGGCGCTCAGGCGTGACATCCTCCTTGAACCGTGCCAGCAGGATGTGCTTGACCACGCCGCCGCTCCCCGCCGCCGCCGCCATAGTTCTCGGCTTCTTCTTGCTACCGCCTCGGCCTCTCGAAGCTTTCCAGTTTGCTCTGCTCTCTTTCCGGCAGCTGTGGGGGGTTGGTGGATTGGATATCACGTCGCTACGTCAAAGATCTCTTGCGATTGGATTCACTGCATAAACAAAGTTGCTGTGCAAAATTGCTTACTCGAGTTATTATTCCAGTTTGTTTTTTTTTTCCTTCTTACAAACTAGACCGGTACTCTGAAAACAAAGAGAAGCGCTGTGTCTTAAAGAATTTTGCACACTTATATACATTTAGGGCTTGACTAATTATACCTCATATTGCTTTTTAAACACTTCAAATATTTTTATTACCTAGTTATCACCATGTCCAATATGAACATAATTGTACTATTAGTGTGTAATTTTTCTTTATTCTAAAAAACTGTACGACACTTGCTATACATATACACATATATAAAATATAATTTATTTATTTAGCTTTTGCCACATCATCCACAACTTAACTCAATGTCATGTGAATATTCAAGAAAAAAGTGTTATTTGATCACAGTTAAGTGCACACATGACAACCTCCGCTACGTACGATACTATTATCATTGCTTTCTATACTGCTATGGCATATTTGACTCGATTTATTGCATCGCATAACAATATTTTTACGAAACATTTTTCTGCAAATAGCTCGTTTTCAATATAATGATAGGATCATAATGCAAATTAATTTGTTATGCGTCGGCCCCCATGATGAAATCCTGGCTCCGCCCATTGTCACCTCCTACAAGTGCGATCGGTTTCCATTTTTGTAAATTCAGAGAGTAGGCTTAGGTCCTGTTCTTTTGAACTGATCTGAACGGCTGAAATGACTGAATTTCGAGAGCTTGTCGAGGTAGTCTCGAGATTCGGATCCATTTCGTTTAACTTGCTTTTTAAAGCATTAGCACCGGCCCTGGCTGGCTGTTCGGTTGGGCTGTCAAGGAGTGGACCATGGCAATGGGCCGTAAACTTATCCCCGACACATTACATAACAATATTTTTACGAAACATTTTTCTACAAATAGCTCGTTTTCAGTATAATGATAGGATCATAATGCAAATTAATTTGTTATGTGTCGATCCCCATGATGAAATCCTGGCTCCGTCCATGGTCACCTCCTACAAGGGCGATCGGTTTCCATTTTTGTAAATTTAGAGTAGGCTAAATTTTTGAAAAAAATAAATAAAAAATAACATAGAAACTTAAAAATTTCGTCGGATTCCTCTACAGCGAGAAGAGCAGCGACTATTCTTACCAGTTACTAACCAAGAATGAGCCTGCTTTCAAGGCCACACAGCCCATACTCTTTTTCTAGTACTCTCTCCGTTTTAAATTGTAGTTCACTGTTGACTTTTAAAAATGACTTTTGACCATTCGTCTTATTCAAAAAATTAATGCAAACATGAAAAAATATAAGTCATGCTTAAAATATGTTTAATGATAAAACAAATCACAACAAAATAAAAAATATTTAGATATATTTTTTTAATAAGACGAAGGGTCGAAAGACATATTCAAAAGTCAACAGCGTACTACAATTTGTAACGGAGGGAGTACTTAAATGATGCCATACCACTTTCCTTGAAAAGGATCCCGGGTAAAACTTTCGAGAGGCTGAAAAGAAGCATATCGCTTGTACAGCAGCAGGCTACTAAAAAGTTAAATCACTGTCACTTTAGCACTTTGCCTTATTTTACTTCCCCCAAGAAAGAATCTGGCCAAGCTCTGATGAACACCAGTTTATAGAGACTCGTACGTACTTAAATCTTGGGCCAAGTATGCTTTCATCTTTCGGATAATTGATTTGATTTCAAATTTACAATGTGTACCTCACAACAAAGCAAAAGCATAGTCTTAAAAGTCGAATCGGTGATCGAACTGGACTGACATGGGCTCACCAGCTTTTGGTGCGACTCCAATAGACCAGTCCGACCGCCGGTAATAAAAATACAAAAACAATATCATCTTTTTAACAAAAAGTATAGTTTAGTCCTGAACTCTGAAAATAGATTAGTTCGGTAGTACTTGGCATGTAATATCAAGCACAAACGGTCCTTTACCTCAGTCAACAACGGTATTAACTGGTCAAAATGGTTTGAATAAGTTCTTATATGTATTCTATTTTCACATAAAAAATATGCATAAAACCTAAATTAAACTATATATTTGAGTTCTTCTTATTAACTAAACTCATATTTTTCACATAGTTTTCTAAACTGCACACAATTTTCAGCATTTTTTCTTTTTTTAGGTTACTAAAAGTTGTTACATTTTTAGAAATTGATACAATATGGTAAAATATGAAAGATTTTATGAGATTATAAATTAATTATAAACTTAAATATATATAGTTTCTTTATATTCTACGAAATAGCTTTTGTTCAAATACATGTAACCCTTTCGTCAAACCATTAATAGCCGACCAAAACAACCTTCAAGTGGTTAAACCGGTTTTAATATTTTAAAAACAAAGTAACCTAGTTTTAAAATTCAGGGTCTAGAAATTAAGGGTTGATAACCCTATGTAGGTCAGGGACTAGAACAATATTTGTTTTTCTAATTCTTAGTGTTAAGCTTGAGATCGTAATTTGTAACTTGTCAAGCATATACTTAGGCATTATGACGTACATGTTGAACAAGGGACCAAATAATCAGATATATCCGGATCAAACGCGCGGCAAGAAAAATCTATATAATGCCTGATAAGAAATCAAAAACCGAAGACAACGAGAACAAAACACAATGTGGGGTGGTTGCATATGTGGAACAGCGGAAGCTGTGGCCGACGTACCCGCCGAGCCCAAAGCTTGGCAGAATGGCAGTGCATTGCGAGGAGGCATTGACTAGGAGAGGGAATTGTCTAGTGTGCCAACTGCCAAGCCAGCCCAAAAGTACGCTTAGGGTTGATCTAAGTTTCCAACAGAATGGAGCGTGAAAAGGGCTATGCAACATTTGTTCGTTTTTTAGGCTAATCGTGCTTTTCACAAAGGGCATATTTTGGTTGGAGAGAATTAGAGTAGGGGAATGGGAATTGAGAAAGATGGGTTGTAAAATCTTTTAATTGGTTGATGGATATTGCTGTGGGTGATTGGAATTTACTACCAAGCGTATACGTGGAAAGCACGTTGAAGTAATATATATGTGATGCTTTAGCTGTTATGGCGTGAGTATCATGCACTACATTGTTGCCCGATACATTACCTAGTCCAGGCATGCAACTTTTAGTTCAAACAAAGGTATGAGATTTTAGAAGTATGTTGGTCAAACAGACATGTATAATAAGCAAATTTTTGAAAAAAAAATGCGGTCAAAAGAACTGATCAACCGACAACAACCATTATGTTTCTGACAGAAAACCTGTTTTTTTTTTTCAAAAATGCAAGCATCGTCCTTGATTATTATTATTTCACCACGGAAAGCATTGAGCCAGACAGCTAGAAAGAAATGTTAAAATCCGAGAACTTGTTGAGTATTGATGCTTTACACTTAAATTACTATGTTATTAAACAGTTTACCATCTTAAAGAATGAAAAAAAATCCTTAGATTAGCACAGAATAGATGATGCCACTTTCTTAAACATTCGTCCAATTTGTTTGCTAGGTATCAATTTACTTTACATGATAAAACCTAAAAAAAAGCTAGCTTCCTCCACTGGACCCAACCCCTTATGAGCAACCCCCATGATGAATGGCTATAAATTATAGCCACTATGACTCCTACTAATTAACTACCTAATCTCTAATAGATTCGATATGAAGTGGCAAAGGTGGGTATTTAAGCGAAGTTTAAGTGATCCAGCTCGCATATATGGCTATTGGATGAAGGGATATGGACGGATGAGATCTGTAGTTGGATCTAGGCCAAAATTGTTCAATTATAGAGTCGTATAGAAATAGATAACTTAAACGGTGAGAATTCACTTCCCTACCTCACTATATAAAATTCAAGTCTCATCAAAATAGTAGTTGGCCAACAAACAAAAGAACTGACCTATGGCAGCTCCAATGGAGAGGGCTAGCACCACTGACACTAGGGTCATATGCATTGTCTCACCAGCTTCCACGCACTTGCCTACTGGCTATTGCCCCTCGGAGGAAGATACAGTACACAGATATGTCTCTGTGTCGTCGGTTTTTTCAACAACACAGACCCAAAACCACTAACACAGACCTGTGTCGACGACATTGGTCTGATGACGACAGCAACGACATAGTGCAAGTATGTGGTCAGCTTTCCAGGTAGACCACGACCATAGTTGCATCCAGCGTCGGCCTCCTCGAGAAGGGCTCTATCATCAGCCATTTCTGCTTGTTTACACAACCATACCCTAACAGCCACCCTCTATCCATCTAGATAAGTGGACCCTGCAAGCTGACCTTACATCATCGGCTACATGGAGGCTAACGACACAACGTTGTCCCAAGAGATCCACTAGTAAGGCCAGCATCGCGGCGATACCTGACATGGTCGCCATGGGACCACTTTGTGTCATCGGTTTCAATGTATGCACAAACTTCACCTGGGGGTGGCAGCCTATACTGCTCTGTGTCGTCGGCCAGGTAGTTAACCAGAAAAAATTATGTTGTAATTGTAAAAATTCCCAATTTTAACCTGCAAAAAACCCAATACCCCACATACTTACAGCCCCAATTCCCCACAGCAATCACAATTGCAACATTTCACATTCATCAACCATATTCACTTGCCACATTCACTAATGACATAAATATAACCAAAATAACATATTTTGACTCCACAATATAAACATCCTTGCATATGTTCACATCGACCATAAAAGAGTACATGTCCACATCCACAACATAACTTACAATGTTTTCATCACAAAATGACACATAGATAACCAAAGTGATGATCGTCTAACCTCCTTTAGTTGTTTTGCGAACTCACAAAAAGGTCAGTCAGGATGTTGTCGACAAACTGGTCCCCAATCGATCTAGTGCCGCTCACACTTGTCGAATCTTCCCCTGCTCAACGTTCATCGTAGACGAAGTCGAGCCAAAAACCTAAAAGAGATGAAACCACATTTAAATGACTTTGTGCATTTATATATATGTACGAAATGATTTGAAGAAAATGGAAACAAAATGCATTACCCAGGAGAAACTAGCGGTGCAGTAGTGAATGGCCACATTGGGAACAACCCCTGGGACCATGAACTAGCTTGGAGTGTCAGTTTGTGTCGTCGAAGCCCCGACGTCTGCTTGAAGAAGAAAGGCATAGGCGACAGCGACACCTGCGGCTAGGAGGCCCAATAACTAGTGGCTGCGAGTGTTCAGTCCCCTGATGGTGGTATCCCTCTTGCATCGACTGTGGACAAAACGTTTTTTGTTATCATCTCAAAAGAAAAGAAACCAATAACAACTAATAAGTTACGATGTTACCTATGGATGGTCTATAGTCGCCTCCTATCCTCTTCTCGCCGCCTCGCAACCTTTTCTCGCTTGGCCCGCCTCTACTGCTCCATCTCTTCCATCCGCTTCATCGCGGCCTCCAACTGCTCCCTCTGGGCATGTGTGGAGGAAGAGGTTGTCTCCTGTCGATGTACCATAACCTAGTCTATGTACTGGTCCTAGGGCACCATAGAGTCCATGAAGCTGAGCCTGTTGTGACTCCGACCAAATTGATCGTATATGACTAGAGGGTCGATTCGCATGTCCAGCAGGTTCCACTCGGCACCCTGCTTCTCCTGCATAGCATCCGCATAGGTATCCTATGAAACAATATAGTGGATCACTGGTGAAAAAATGGAAGAATCCATAGCTAGAGAATATAGAACAAACATACAAATTTATCAGACAGGGGGCGTGTGTGCATCCTATCAGAGTGAAACCATCAGGCTCTAATCCAGTCTCCGCCTTTCCTCCAAGTAGATTTCAAATAAAACATTCAAAACCGAAATGATAAGAAGGCTAGGGTTTTAGTGTTACAATATCCCGCACTAGGTGGCCCATGCCTCGTCTGCTAAGGTAGGTGACGTAGATCTCAGGATTGGCCTCTCGATTACCCAATTTCACTTCGACTTCTCAATCCACTCCGGCGTCGCCCACATCTAGCAGAGATTCTTCTAGGCCCCTGGGCATTTTTCGATCCAATCAAGATGCTCAGGTAAGTACTCCTTGGCCATAAGGTTCTCCTTCAGGTCCTGGTTCCTATGGATCCGCTGCCTTGCACTTTTGAAGTGCTTCACGATGGCATCCCAGCGGGCTCCTTGATGGCGTCCCTAATCGTCTTTGTGGTCATTGTGTTGAGCACAGGACGGCAAGACCTGTAGTCCTCCTTAGACGCATAAGGGCCAAGCTGATACATAGCCTGAATGAAACACTGACATGTGAAGATACAATGTAAAGTGAATGAGAACATTAATAAGAATTGAAATTTTGCAAATTACGCAAAACTCATCGATACATCAATCAGCAACACTTCCTCTATTGTTGTCCTTCACCAGTTAGTACTCGCTCCAGCCAGTCATCGGACATCGTGCTTCACCCTCTCCCACTCTCCCTGAGTAGTAGCACCTCGAGATCACGCCAAGCAAGTGGTCCGGCTCTTTGTTTCCATTATGCGCACACACCATACTCCTATGCTCCCTCTCCTCCCGTCATGTCCTCACTCCTCTCAAGAGGTTGAGGCCCTTGACAACAGCATGCGTGACATCACCGGTCGTCATGACCTGCCGTTCGGGGGAAAGACTGTTGTGTTCGGAGGGGACTTTAGACAGGTGCTCCCCGTTGTGCGAAAGGGAACATGTCCTCAGATAACGAACTTGACCCTACGTAGGTCATACCTCTGGGAATGCATGCAGCAGCTTAGGCTCGTCCGCAACATGAGAGCCCAGAGCGATCTCGAGTTTGCCGAGTACCTTCTACGGATCGGAAATGGAGTGGACGAGGCCGACGGGGAGGGACACATAAGGCTTCCTGACGAGATATGTATTCCATCTACAGGGGATGAGGCTGATCTCGATCGGCTGATAAATAGCATCTTCCCGATGCTTGAAGACAACCCCACGGATTCAAGCTACATCACCTCACGTGCCATCCTGTCGACGCGAAACGAGTGCGTCGACAGGATAAATGTCAGGATGATTGAACGGTTCCGTGGGGAAGAGATGATTTATCATAGCTTCGATCGTGCAGAGGACGATCCTTATGGCTATTATCCCTCTGAGTTCTTGAACACCCTCACCCCTAATGGGCTTCCTCCACACGTGCTAAAGCTCAAGATCAATTGTCCGGTGATCCTTTTGCGGAACATCGATCCTGTGAATGGACTGTGCAACGGGACAAGGCTTGTGGTTAGAGCCTTTCAAAGAAACGCCATCAACGCTGAGATCGTGCTTGGCCAAAATGCTGGGAAGAGAGTGTTTCTTCCTCGAATACCGTTGTGCCCCTCCGACGATGAAATGTTCCCGTTTCGTTTCAAGAGGAAGCAGTTCCCGATTAGGCTAAGCTTCGCGATGATGATAAACAAGGCCCAAGGGCAGACCATCCTGACAGTCGGTGTCTATCTACCGGATCCCGTGTTCTCACATGGTGAACTGTACGTCGCATTGTCAAGAGCTACATGCAGAAGAAATATTACCATACTCGCTATCTCTGATAAGGATAGATCAAGTCGTCAAAGGAACGCCCGTGGGACGTTCACGAGGAACATTGTGTATAGGGAGGTTCTAACGTCTTAGTTCATGTGGTCTTTGGTGTACCCCATCAACGGCCCATCTCTTTACCCCCTGCTATTTAGTTGTATATGTTCTTGTGGAATTACATTTTTTATTTGAGTAAATTTTTCTTATGCAAAGAGCACTGAATTGTCGGATTTGTATTGGGAGTATCTATTAAATCCAACGTATCCGAAGACACCAACAAGAGTGTGTAATGAGATCAAATTAAGGATATATATATAAAAAATTGACATTGCTGATTCTACAATTTTGGTTTTGTTTACAGCTTGTTGACTGGGAGATGAAGTCCAGCAGAACATGTGTCATTGTGAGATGCAAACTCTACCCAACAGCCCCTACCTTTTGGGTACTAATTGAACATGTGTCATTGGTTGGACCTTGGATGGCTTGAATTCAAATTTGTGACTCCAATTGTGGCTCATTTAAGGTATGTTATAGCCACCTAATCGTCTAAACTTAATAATTGTGGCTCATTTAAGGTTTGAATTTGCAGTGTAGATATCCCTAGATGTGGTGAGTTTCATTTTACTGAAACAATTCAGTTGTTTGTAAATGTAGGTTGGGGAAAGGTGGCAGGCTGATTTGGCATCAATCCACTGGTGTTTGCTGAGATTCAATTTGCATCAATTCCTGGATAGAGTTTGAATTTGCCACCTATGTGTCATGTCTACCTCCCTTTGTGAAACATTGGTTTTATTTGGTATTAATATGCTTACCCATTTCTACTCTTATGCTGCCACACCAACAAATCTCAAGGTAACCTGATTTCAATTTTTTTTAAATCTTCTCTATTACCTGAGTTCGTCGTATTATCTAGCCTGTTACTGAACCGTTCTATTTTTGGTAAAATCTTGGACATTGGTAATTATTCTATTCACTTTGGTTATTATTCTAAATATTCTATCTGTTCCCCTATCCCACGTACCGTTGGATCTTTGGTGCTTGAATACGTGTCGAAGACCACCATAGTGAACATAAATTTGTTTTGAACTGATGTGCTTTTCTAGCCGATCGTTTTATGACCAATTATTGTATGTTATAAAAGAGAATTTATATAAGAAAATCGTTGTTGTTTTTTATTGATAGTTTAAACACTGCAATAGTGCATGACACACGCGAACTATATAACATGGTAAAGTTTTTAAGAAATAGACATTCTTGAACAAAATTACTAGAAGCTTATCTCTTTTTTAAAAATTTTTGTTCCTGATGTATGGATGTGTGCTCGTTTGGACCTTCCCAATACTTTTTAATAAACATTAATAGACATAAAAAACAGCTTTGTTGCATAAAGTTATGCCCACCAGTAGCTCTCCCGTACTCTCTCTCTCTCCTCCTCTGCCTGCTGGCTACCCAGTACACACCCCTCTACTCCAGAGCAGTAATCTCTCACTACCTTTTCCCCCTCACCCACCTTTAAGCATGCATAGTGTACTGCCAACCTCTCTGTACCTCTCTCTCTCCCCCTCTTTCCCATCCCATCCCACCCTCTCTCTCCCCCTATTCCCGGTCCATGGCTCCATGCACAAATAAAAATATATCTACCTCTCTCTCCCCTCTTCCCAATCCCGCGGTTCCACCCCCCTCTCTCCCCCGTCTTCCCAGTCCATGGACATAGAAAAAAAAGAACCAGCCCCCTCTAGCTCTCTCCCCCTTCTTCCAATCAATGAATAGAAAAAAAGATCCAGATCCAGTCCCCTCTAGCTCGCTCTATCTCTCCCTCTCTTCCCAAACCAAAACCCTCTCTCTAAAAAGATCCAGTCCCCTCTCTCTCTCTCTCTCCCTCTTCCCAATCGCACCCCCTCTCTCCCCCTCCTTCCCAGTCCATGGACAGCGAAAAATAAGACCTAGTCCCCTCTAGCTCTCTCTCTCTCTTCCCCCCTCTTCCCAATCCCACGCCCCTCTCTCTCCCCCCTCTTCCCAGTCCATTTACAGAGTAGAAAATAGACCCCTATTGTGCCATGAGCTATGGCCTAGGAGCTTATTTTATTTCCCTTCGTCGGATTCAACCAAAATCATCTCTCATGATTCAAAAATCAGCTTTACCTGTGAGAGATCTCCTCTGACCTTGTGCTTCCCAATACTGTGCTTGCAGTCGACCTCTCTTCTCCCTGCGGAATACTTCGGGAAATCACAAAATCCATGGGAGGCGATGAGTATCTGAGCAGTATCCGTACGCGATTGCAGCATCTTCATAAACCGGTAGGCCTGCCTTTTCTGTATACTTTCTTTCCCAATGCATTCTTGGCTGGGTGCAGTGGAACGGATTTTAACCGTCACTTGCTTGCTCCTTGTATATATAGAGGGCTTGTTCAGTATGTTCCTTCCTACGGTTAGCCATCACCTGGAAGGAAACACAATTGACACTTTCCTAACTGAGGTATGTTTCAGTCCTTCATTCACCTAATAATCTGCTTAGAATTTGTGTACTCTTGACTATTATGTTCATAGGAATTGTTGATTAGAAATATGAGTTGTCGTTGCAATAGGCCATGAACTGAAAAGGTTTAAAATTTTGTGGATAAAGGAGGGATTAATGAGCTGGTTGCATGTTTCATTGGTTGTTGATCTCTCTCCTATAGTAATTTTATGGTAAAGTGCTAGATATTAAAAAAAGTGTTGTCCTTTATGCTTTTAAATTGATAGATTGATCTTGTGTGATTGTTCGCATTCCTATTTATTTGGATCAATTTCGATATTTTTAGTTGTCTGTTTTTCTGCCTTTGAGTTAATTTTCATTCCAGTTGAGCTCGTAATATCATTGCATGCTCAGATTAATACGTCATAGATAATTATAGTTTTTACGATAGCTTTATGTGTTTAAAGGGGAAAGACTAAACTTTCAGTCATGGGAAAAAGAACTGTAATGTTCAGCATTGAGATTATACTTGTAAACCACAATTCGGCGCCCTAATGTCTACAACTCTTGATATCGATGTGCTGGTGACTGCTCTTAAACATATTAAACATGACTGATTACTGAAAGCAAATACTGTAGGCGTCTTTAAATATCATCTGTAGATAGTGCAACGATATTACATATACCGTTATGATAGTGTTCTTAAACATGGTGATAGGACAGTGCAAGATATGTTCAGATAATTAGTAAATTATCCTTTACTAAGCTGCTGCATGCTTTCCCAGACATTCTAAAGTAGACATATGGCTGGTATATGTATTTCTTTTTCCTAAAGTTTCTTAGCGAGGCAGGGGCACTGTACTATCACCATGTTTAAAGACGCCTGATTGCTGTTAAATATGTTTCAGGAGATTGCTAAAGTTTATAATAGTGCAATGATTTACTATCATCTGTAGATAGTGCAATGATTCAGGAGATTGCTCTTAAATATTCTTTCTTTCCTATAGTTTCCTAAAGTTTATATGACTGATTACTGTAGGGGTCTGATTCTGTTTTTGTTCAACGTATCACCATGTGGGTAAAATTGAATATAGATAGTGAGCCACATATGCACACGTCAATGTCAACTAATATGAAAATTCTAACAGGAATTGGCTGCATAGAAATGCACCTTTCTATCATCTATATTCTTCTTTCTGTATTATTTTTCCATCAAAGCTATAGCCAAATAGTCAATCATGAATGAATGTTTCAAAAAATGACCCCAACTGATACCACTAGATATTTTTTGCTGGTGCTTGGAGCTAACCCGCCTGAAAAAAAAATGAAAAAATTGATTGGCCATGTCTCATACAAAATATACCTGCAGGGCATTTAAAAAAGATGTCATGTACATGTAATATACTAATACATATGAAGCAGCAAGAGCGTTCTGTTTGCTAGATGGCCATGTTGAGGCTACGGTGGTTATTTTTCTTCTCACTAATCAGAAGCGTTTGCTATTTTCTCTTCACTAATCAGAAGCGTTGCTATTTTCTCTCATAGGTCAGAAGTGTTGTATCCTGTATATGCATATAAGCTGTACGTGTAAACTGATGGCTGCTAGGTAACCAAACAATAGTAACAACTAACAATGAGCATACATGCATTAAGCTCTGCATTAGGCTTGGTTGCCTTAGGTGAATTGCATTTCATAACAAAGGGATGCCTTCTATTTTTGGAATTGACTGGATACTTCTATTTTTGGCCGCTTTAGGGATAAACTTGTATGCCCTCTGACGTTGCATGGTTAATCATTAAGCTCAACGTAATTTGCTTACCCAATATTTGTTTACCTTTTCAATAATTTACTTGTTAGACTTCAGGTATTAATTATTTTTTGGTTTCAGCATGGGGTCGTTCAAACGGAAAAGAATTGAAGCACCACGAGTTCCTACTCTTCAAGATGTGCATCCTTTCAATAAATGGAGTTTATGCCTTCAAGTTTATCACAAATTTTTCATCGAGAAGATAGGTTTTGGTAGAAAGAGGCTTGATTTAGTATTTTTGGATGAGGAGGTACTATTGTGCACAGTTTATCAATAAATATTGTTGTTTAAATTTTGATGAAACTAATATGACTGTAATTGCCTTTTTTTGTATAGGGTACAAAGATCGCTGCTACAATTCTTAATGAGAAGGTGGATCGTTTCGATCCTCTCCTTCGAGAGGGTCGAGCTTACTAGATAACAAAGTTGTCCGCAGATTATGTTGATAGAGAACAGCACCACTTGTTTGCTAAGCACAAGTTTGTCATTCATTTCACACCGGACACAAATATTCATGAGATACTCAGTATGTCAGAACGGTCTATCCCACTCTTTCCTACATTCACACCGCTGGAACAAGTGTTTGAGTACACTTATCACAACAACACTTATGTTGGTAAGGCATTCAAATAACAATATCTATATGAAATTGCAGTAAATAATTCTTACGACTTGCTTTCTATTGTGTCAGATATTATTGGAATGGTCATGTTTGTAAGCTCTATGCAGTATATGGAGGAACAAATATATAATAGAAGGATTCCGTATCGAAATGTTATCGTGATTGATGGCAGGTACATATATTGTAAAATAGGTGCTATATTCCATTATATATTCAACCGGCTATTATAGATTAAATAATATGATATATTAACCATTATGTTATGTTATCCTTTAGTTTCCACCAAGTGCTCTTAGTTGTTAGAGGTAAAATGGTTACAAACTATTTGACAAAATGGCTGACAAGCACTGATGACCGTGTCATCTTGGTAGCTACTATGCTCAGAGCAAAGCGTACTATTGGTATGTTCTTATGTCACTCTACTTATTATTTATTAATGCAATGTAATAAGCTAGATATAATTAAGTGGTATGTGACTATTGTTTTTTTCATCTAGACCATAGTTTGCATACTACGGTCTTTAGTAGGGTTCACTTCAATCCGAATATTAGTGCTGCTCATGAATTGAGGCGAAGGTAACTACGGTTTGAATAAATCGTCTTTTACTATTTAGCTATGTTATTCATTTCTTATTTACATTTTTTGTAGGACTAATAATGAGCTAAGCTGATTATTTGCTGTTATCAAAATGGAAGGAGATGAGCCGGTGTCGTTTTGCTTTCTAGATGATAATATCAAGTGTTTGGAATATTTGACTTTTGTTCGGAGTTATCAAGTTGGAAGGAGATGAAGAAGTGTCCTTTTGCTTTCTAGATAATAGTGTCTAAGTGTTAGTGATATTTTGTCTAATTTAGTAGAAAATGTTGTACTATGAGAAGCGCTACCATATGCATTTTTGGTTTTGTTGTATGAGACATGTATGATTTGTCTGTGCACCATTTATTTGGTACTTCACCTTTTGCTTATTGCTGTACTGCTTACCTTTATATGCTCAAGTTGCTCGTGAAACAAGGTACAATCTGAGGATCTTGCTAAAATTATCGTATCTTGTTGTGACAACAATCAATTATTCATGGCCTATGTACCTGTGGCAAATGGGAGATAGTTCAGGATTTTTTTAAAAAAATAAAATTATGAATAGAGGCATATATCCTTATATCACAATACTTTGATGCCATACAATATGAACATCCTCAAAAGTTCATGTTCTAAGGGAGTATTTTTTCTAGTGCTATGGATGCAGTGAAATCATAATGTATGTATCAACTTTATTATCTTGTGCCTCGATTTATGTTTTCCTTCTCATCCCTTTAGTTCCGTTGCAAAGCACGGGCAATGTACTTGTCGACGGTTGAGATATCGATCTCAAGTCAACCAAGGTTCTTTAGAAGTAAGATAGGAGACACGCCAAACAACGCGAACAGCAACGAACAGGAGACAGGGGTTTTTATCCTGGTTCAGGCCTCTCGGGGGAGATAATAGCCCTACGTCCAGCCTTTCTTATATATAACTCCGGCGTCGGTGCGGATATCCGGCGACGGGGCAGCGATCTAGCGGCGGCGGAGGCACCGAGGGAAGAAGGCGAGAGGAGGTGGAGGAGGCGATGTGAGGGAGAGGAGGCGGCGGCGGCGGCGGTGGGGGAGTGAGGGGATTAGGGTTGGGAGCGCGCGGGGCGGCGGCGGGTCTGGATGGCGGCGGGCGGCGGAGGAGCAAAAGCGGCGGAGGTAGGGGAGAAGGGGGCGGCGGCTGGGTGGGTGGGGGCAGCAGTGGAGGAGCAGAGGTCGCGGGTGGTGGCTGGGTGTGTGGCGGACGGCGTCGGGGGAGGAGGAGGCGAGGCGAGGCGAGGCAGGCGAGTATGGTTATGCAGACGGGATCACGGGAGACGTTGATCACTGATCAAACGGTCGAGATTGCTAGTCGGTGAAAACACCACCACCACCACCATCACAAGGTGATTTATATTAGTAGAAATTGTTCTCGGGCTCTCCACAATTCGCATGCCACTTCATCATTAGCCATCTAAGCACCACACGCCTTCACAAGACCACACTTTGGTCTCTCCCTTCACTCTGTATTTACTCATTGACCCACGTGGGGTTACTCAAAAATACCCCATGCGATGAGCACCAGAACCACATATATTAACAATAGTTTCTGGAATTCGTTGCAGTGGAGCAATATAATTAATCCCCTCACAGATATCACAAGAAAAGTGTCATCTTACCTCCCTATGCAGTATTATCATTCCTTTTACAACCTTCTTTTTTCTTATCTTTCTTCTAATCTCCTGATTCTTTCGACAAAGGATGACCCAGGATGACCCTGATCTCCGCCTTGAGCACTGAGAATTTGACCCAGCGGCACCTTTTTTTGTCCTTTTACGCAACCTTATCAAGCTCATCACCCCTTGCTTCAACCACTGATGTTGCCGACCGGTGGCACATCTTGTGAATCATTTGGAACAAACAACCTGGATCGAGCTTACTTCTAATTTACGGGACCAGAGAGCCCCTTTCTTTCGCAATCATGACTTCCAAGATGTGTTGAAAATTTCTTGGTGTAAGAGAAAAGAAAACGACATAAGGAGATTTTTAACGTGGTTCAAGCCTGTAACATCCTCATTTTAAAAAATAGTAAAAAGCATGGCATCATCATTTCATGTAAATTTTAAAACAAATTCAACAAAATGTTAAAAATCTAAGTTCAATATTTTGATTTTCAAAATAATTCTTCAAAAAGAAAAATCATATTTTGGTAAAAAAAATATTTTTAGTTGTAAAAAATAAAATTATATTTTGAAAATCAATATTTTAATTTTGGTTTGAATATAAAGAGTTTTAATATCAAATCGAAAACAATATTTTAAGTTTCAACATAATCATTTACAAAATCCAAATCTATATTTTGGTAATTAATATTTTATTTGTGTTTAATAAAAATAGAATTAATTTAAATCTAAATTTGAAAATTGGTTATATATTATTATTTTGACAATATTTGATTTCAATCAATTTATATTTGAATTTTACCTAAAATTTTGAAAAATATATTTTCCACTGCTATGGCCAGTGGGCCTCATCTCTTTTTTTTTCTCCTTTTCCCTTTTACCCCCTCTCTCTCTCTTCTCTTTTTTTTTTCATTCTTCCTGGCTTGCTTGGCCGCCATTCCTCCCTTGCCTACTGCCATGGCCACCAAGCCGTTTCGCCCTCGCTTTCTCTAGTAGCCTCCTGAGCCTTCCCCGTCGGCAGCCCGACCTCCTTGCTCCATAGCTTGCCCGCCACCCCGCCGTCGCGCCTCCGCCCTCTCTATAACCTCCCGGAGTTTCTCCGAGCTGCTGTTGCTCCACTCTTCCCACCCACTTGCGGACCCACTGCGTACGTGCCGGCCAAGCTGCTCTCGCCAACTTGCCGCTGCAACTTGCCCACTTGCAGCTCTCGGCTCTGCCGCCCCATATAAAATCCGGCGCGGCCTTTTCCGCGACCTGCCGTAGCGCCGCAGACCAGCTCCTCCTCCCTCTCTGTTTCTCCCCATCATTGTCGCTGAGCCTTAGCTGTCCTAGTGAGCACTTCCCCCCCCCCTCCCAAGAACCCTATGGCGTCGGCCCCGAGCTCATCCGCCGCCCATCCCATGGGAGTTCACTCCGACGCACGCATCTCCTAACCTCCCCGTGCCGCGTCCGAGCTACCCTCTCCTCCCGGTTGCTCGCCCTAGATCCATCACCCACCCCTCACTGCGGCGACCCTCTCCACCATGTGCTACCACTCCCCTCCACTCCTAGCTGCCGCCAGCTCGCTGCCAGCGCAAATCCACGCCGCCGATCCTACCCTGAGAACAACGCAGCGACCTTCCCCCTTGTCGCGCCCCTTTTGCAAGGACAAGGGGCACCCACCATGCACTAGTCCATGGATTAGTACACTAGAGCCGGTTACATAGCTAGATCATCTCATATATCGACATAATTATTATTTTAGCTCGACAAGCATAGATCGTCATTGTTCAAACAGCCATAGGCCTTAGTTACAATCAGAGTTAGTGGAAGTTTAAGAGTTTCACAACCATAAAAGTAACGGCAACACATTCACTCTAGTAGCTATGTAACCCACATGTCTGGAGTAACACCTAAAAACCTCATAACTAGTCTACTCGATATCTTGGTACTGTGGATCATCATTTTCGTGGCACTCATACGAATCCGCACCATCACCCATCGGCTCCTCTAAATGGGAAAATTAATGCGAGGGTCAATGTGTTGTCCTCACTGGCACTAGCGAGATAGCAACCATCTAATAATGCTTATGGTTTTTTGAGGGAAGACTAAATAGCTTATTTGTTTGTGGAAAGCCATCTTTGCAAATGAAAGACCAAGAGTTCAACCATTTACTCAAATAAAAAAGCCATGGTTGAGTTTATCGTAAGTTGCTCATGTATCCATCCAATCCATGCCATGTCCCAAGTCCATCATAATTAGTTGTCAAGTATGTGTGGGTGAATCTCGGTTCACCATTCGATGGTACAAGACCCATGTCATCAAAAGTGGGGACCTAAACATAGCTAAGCAATTACCCAGACTTAGAAGTGTAAACCAATTTTAGTTGGCTTTCTAAACCCAGGTTATCAATGGAGTGTGATTTCAAGGCAATCACCAAGTGATTCAAGGATTAATTGACATCATCAAAGCAATATCAATATTGGCAGGAATAATCAATCAATCAGGGCATGATATATCATGATTAACAATAGGTATCATGATTTAAAGCAACATGCATGTAAAGGTTTAGCTCGCACTAGGGTAAGTAGAGCATTCTCCCTAGTAAAAGCAACCAAGGGATGTTCGCCCGCACTAAGGAAGGTCCCTCCTTCCCTAATATGAGCAAACACGCATAAGATGGAATGTTAACTCGCCTTGATCCTCGGGGTAGTACTCTTGATCGTTAATTGTCTCCTTTAACTGTCTCGCAAATCTGTCTATGTCTAATAGTATGGTGCGAGGAACAATTCAATATAACAGCAACCAAAGACCATGATGCTTGAAATGCAAGGTGTGGTATCAGAGGGTCTATAATCACTACAAGAAATATGGCCTTTTATGACGTATTTTTGTGACAACTGAGTAATATGTCATTGATTTATGACGTTTTCGAACAAAAAACATCATAAGAAATAATAGGATGGGTTTCACGCTACTTCCTTGTGACGATTAGAAGAAACGTCATAAATAACGTCATTAACAGTAAGAAAAAACGTCATAGACACTACACCAAAGTGCTGTGATGAAATAATTTCTTAATAAGAATTTTTATATTTAAAATTTTATTGAATTAAAATATTTAAAATATGACTAAACAAAAAATGGAAATCTAACCGATTTTCAAATTGTCATATATGATTTAATTTAAAAATTTAAAAACTCAAATCTAGATAAATATAAATGTAATCAAATTTGATTTTTTTGTAATTCTGGTTGAATCTAAAATTTGAAGTTGACCAATTGTAGCGTAATAACTTCGTATAGCATACATTATACGAAGTTATACGAGCCTATAGATGATCAGCAGTGGCTCACGTACTGCGTGTTGTACTCGTTTATCACTTTGTTTGAGCTCAGTTTTGCGCCAATAATTGAATGGTAACCGACACTTCTCTGGGTCTTGAGATATATTATTTTCGGCAAGGGGCAAGCCCTGATTTCCATTGCCTTGTGCATGGTTAAGCTGCGCTTTTGCCGTTGTCAGCCTTCACCCTTCGTCTTATAACCAGCCACTTAAATTTCAGAACATTTGAAAGAAATATAGATCACATTCTCGGGTTTTCAGCTACCAAATCCAACCTCAAAGCCCCATATTTCAGCCATCTAGCAACACAAAACTACGTTTTTTATACAACCATGTTTAGGCCAACTGAAACTGAAAAGCCCCCTTACCCAGGGATTTCTCTCAGAACATTCAGTCTGGTTGACCTCCGTAGGAGTCTAGCAGTGAGTTCTGATGAGCTGTAGCAGTGAGTTCTTTTTAAGCTAGCTTTGAAGGTGCACTATATGCAGACCGGATATACATATGCCTTTGGTAGCTCGATTAGCCATCAAGGTCAAGTGCTCAAGGAAGAGGAAGGTTGCAGGTCTGCGGTTTCAGCCTTTTATTCTTCCTTTTGTGGAGGTGCAGATCATTTCATGGAGGTGCTTGTTAGTTGGGTTCTCTTTAGAAAATGTAGTATGATGCCATAACAATGTTGCAATACTCACGAGTCATGATAGATGTATTATCAGATGAGATGTCTTACATTTTTTTATTAGATGTCCATGAGATAAATGATGATTATACTCCATGAACTATGTTGTTTGTTAACGCATAAGATGGCTGTTATTTGGGTTTTTAATTGTATTCTTGTGGTGTAATGGTGCTGTAAAAAATGAAATAAAGTATTTTTATAACGCATTGTCATAATGTTGCTTGATTTTCAGGGATTTTGGCTTGATTTGTTTTACTTGGTATAAGAAGCCATAAAGGTCGCAATTGGGCATGCATGCCACATGGATGCTTGATTTGCTTGAACAGCCTTTTGTACACTTATCACAACAACACTTATGTTGGTAAGGCATTCAAATAACAATATCTATATGAAATTGCAGTAAATAATTCTTACGACTTGCTTTCTATTGTGTCAGATATTATTGGAATGGTCATGTTTGTAAGCTCTATGCAGTATATGGAGGAAAAAATCTATAATAGAAGGATTCCATATCGAAATGTTATCGTGATTGATGGCAGGGACATATATTGTAAAATAGGTGCTATATTCCATTATATATTCAACCGGCTATTATAGATTAAATAATATGATATATTAACCATTATGTTATGTTATCTTTTAGTTTCCACCAAGTGCTCTTAGTTGTTAGAGGTAAAATGGTTACAAACTATTTGACAAAATGGCTGACAAGCGCTGATGAGCGTGTCATCTTGGTAGCTACTATGCTCAGAGCAAAGCGTACTATTGGTATGTTCTTATGTCACTCTACTTATTATTTATTAATGCAATGTAATAAGCTTGATATAATTAAGTGGTATGTGACTGTTGTTTTTTTCATCTAGACCATAGTTTGCATACTACGGTCTTTAGTAGGGTTCACTTCAATCCGAATATTAGTGTTGCTCATGAATTGAGGCGAAGGTAACTACGATTTGAATAAATCGTCTTTTACTATTTAGCTATGTTATTCATTTCTTATTTACATTTTTTTGTAGGATTAATAATGAGCTAAGCTGATTATTTGCTGTTATCAAAATGGAAGGAGATGAGCCGGTGTCGTTTTGCTTTGTAGATGATAATATCAAGTGTTTGGAATATTTGACTTTTGTTCGGAGTTATCAAGTTGGAAGGAGATGAAGAAGTGTCCTTTTGCTTTCTAGATAATAGTGTCTAAGTGTTAGTGATATTTTGTCTAATTTAGTAGAAAATGTTGTACTATGAGAAGCGCTACCATATGCATTTTTGGTTTTGTTGTATGAGACATGTATGATTTGTCTGTGCACCATTTATTTGGTACTTCACCTTTTGCTTATTGCTGTACTGCTTACCTTTATATGCTCAAGTTGCTCGTGAAAACATTTTGCCCCCGTTGCAACGCATGGGCACCCTACTAGTTGTCCACAAACAAGCTTTCGATCTTTCGATGGTATGATACAAGCTTTCCACATAAGAAGAATGATGACATTAAAGCAGGACATATCAGAGCAAAGCAAAGCAAAGCAGCTTCGCCTCAATGCAGAAATTACCAAGCAGCTTCACCTCAGGCTCTATTTTGTACACATCGACTCTTCTCCGAACGCATGAAATTACCAACACGATCCACCCAATCAGATGACCGATCCACCCAATTACTAACACTTTTCGTCGAGCCCACGTTAGAACACTCTTAGCCTGCAAATACATTGCATAGTAAATTACTGCAGAGGAAAATCTATGGAACCAAAGTTTTATTTAGAAAAATCTACTGAAGTGTGTTGGACTGAGTGTTGGACTGAGTGAGGGAGAGGGGGGAGCGGCAGGGGGGAGCTCGAGCTCCAGCCACCGAGCCGGACCGGAGAGACCGAGGGAGAGAGGGAGAGGGAGAGAGAGGGAGCGACGAACCACAAACGAGAGAGAGTGAGAGAGAGGCGAACTCCGGAGTTGGTGTTGAGATCCGGCGACGGGGCAGCGAGGATGAGGACGGAGATCCGACGTCGGTGCGTAGATGCGGCGGCGGCGGGGATGAGGAAGGAGGCGCGGAGGGAAGAAGGTGAGGGAGAGGAGGCGGCGGGCGGCGGCGGCGGGGGAGTGAGGGGATTAGGGTTGGGAATTCGCCTTATTCAATTTTTTTATAAATATATAAAAAAATAAATCATACTTAAAATATATTTAATAATAAACTAAATCACAACAAAATAAATGATATTTACATAACTTTTTTAATAAGACAAATGGTCAAAAATGTCTCCAAAAGTCAACGGCGACTTCTTTTTATGACCGAAGGTATTATGTATTAATGAAGCAATTGTTGGTCAAAGTTTTGTCCTAACTAAACAAAATACGCCTTATAAAAAAATGGAGAGAGTAGATGCCACTATGGAAATGGGCATTCCTTATGGATTACTCCCTCCTTTCCAGTATGTAAGGCATAATTTGATTTTTGTGAATACCAAGGAGACCGTGTATAGCACTTGTTATTTCTGATTTACCCCTAATTAATTGCCCCTAATTAATGAGTTGATTTTTGATCAGCGCTCATGCAGGGGAAGGAAATATCAGCGCAAGGAAATAATGCGATTCTAGAATTAATTAGTTTCCTACACAACGAAGGGTATTTCTGAAACTTCTGAACGGTCAATGCAGTTGCGCCTTATATATTGGAAAAAAAGTGAAAACAGATTATGCCTTACATATTGGAAAGGAGGGAGTAATTGCATTCATGCCATTATTAAGTTTCATCTTTGTATTTATTATGCTACTATGGAGTTTGTATTGTCGTTAGTGTCATTATAATTAGAAATTTATTGCATCCATGCTATTTTCAACATGAAAAGACCAAAATGCCCTTTTCTCTTCTTCCTCCCTCTGACCTTCCTCCTTCTCTGGTAAACCACCACATGCTCCGGCGAGCTCCATCGTGTCACCACCTCGGTGCTAGTTGTGCCTCAGGTGTTGTCGCTCGAGCTTCATCATGTGCCGTCGCTCGAGCTCCATTCTCATTGCCACCTTATGTTTCGTCTCTGACGAGCACTTCGGCATGCCGCCATTACCCGCATGATCTGTCGTCGTCACTGCCCAACGCTTGTTGCGTTGGCCCTATTGCTCGTATGCGTCGCGTCGCTACTGCCATTGCCCACACGCGTCTGTACTTCCTGCATCCGTGTCATGCAGCCGCCGTCGCTCATGTGCACCACGCCACTACCGTCGTGCATCTAGCATTCCTTCGGCTGTTGCCATCATCGTATCCAAAGATCGTCACCATCTGCATCATTCTTAACTTCATCTCCTCCAGCCACATCCTCATAGGGAAACGAAATGGAAGATAAAGATCAATGATATGCTTGGAAGGTTGTATTATTGTCCTGAACCAAGATAGCAAATAGAAATATGTATAATGTAATTCTTTATGTTACCATACGAACTTACGAATTATGATAAGAAAGCATGCATTTGAAGTATGAGAAAGAAATTAATGTGTTGGTAATTACATCTTACGCTATCAGCTTGAGCATAAGTCTAATTGAATCTCGTTACACCAATAAATCTATATGTAGATCGTGTTCAAAAGCTTGATTTTGCAAAGGCGTTTCTCACATAAAATTTTTGACGAGACAAATCCATATGCCAATAGGCATATTGTATGTACTTTTCTTTCAATATTTTTCCACTAGTTACGCATTACGCGTGAGGGAAGCGGAGTGTTAAAAAACCCTATCCATGCTGCCGCCAGCCTTGGCCAGAGCGCACGCCTAAGGTGGGGCTTGCTCGGTAGATCAGTCAAAACCCTAACAAACCCTAACAAATATTCCTAGCAGAGAAATCCATCTATTACGTAGATTCGTCTAACATCTTAGTTGTTTACGAAATGCACACATATAAACAAACTCGAACTAAACCAATAACATGGTTGTTTAACTATTAATACCAATTTAAATCTAGCTCCACCAGATTGCACAACCAAACACTTGCTGAGACATGCCCGGTCGATGCATGCAACCAAATGCTGGCTCTCCAATAACCTAGTTGAGCTTGTGCTAGGCAACTAAACAGCCTGTGAATCCATCCAAGAATTTGAGCTCGTGCTAGGCAGCTAAACAGCCCGCGAACCCATTCATTCAAGAATAATAATTATTCAGATGAACGAGATGGATAGAATAACTAATGGAGAAAAAAAATCTTTTAAAGTATATAGTTTACTGTTCCGGCCCGGCTATTCTGTCTGGCCGAGCCATTAATTCCTTTTTTATGAAGGAGCAGCAGGTGATCGAGTTCAGTAATTTATCTATCATAGAAAACTATTAACTGGGCATCTGGCAAAAGCAAACCGCATTACGTTTATAAAATGTGTTTGCTATAAGTGACTGAGGTCACTGACAAATAGTTCGCAAGAACATAGGGACCAAATATCACAGACCACAATTGTTAGCCCATCAGATACATGGGAACATCCAAGGACAAACCAACAAGCATTAGCCGTTCAAAGACCCTGCCTTACATGAAGCAGTCAGCATTACTGCAAGAAATCATAGTAAGCCTCATGATCTACTCGATAAGGTCATCGTCGTCGTCAGGGAGAGGCTGTGCTGCAGCATTTGCAAGCTCAGTTTCATGCCTAATGTAAACAAAAGGACAGCGTTAGAAGTGAACCATTGACTGGATTGGCACAAAGGCACAAAACAAAATTGAATTTCAGTGTACTTCACGATGTAAAGAATGATATGAAGAACTCACTGTTGCTGCATAGCCATGTCAATAGTAACATCTGGGGGCTTCAAAGCAACAGCTTCGACAAAGTGCATGTTTATATTCCTGTGTATAGACACCCAAAACCAATTAAATGATCTGAGCCTTTCTGCATAGTGTAAAAAAAGGCAAGAAATTTACATATATTAAAGAAAAGGGAGAGGTGAGGAGTATGCAATTACCCAGCGAGCTTTCTTGCAAGGTAGAGGAAAGGTTTCTCGAAGTTGTAATTGCTCTTGGCAGAAACTTCATAGTACTGTAAGTTCTTCTTCCTGTGGAAAGTGACTTGTTTAGCTTTCACTTGCCTGTTCTTGACATCAACTTTGTTACCACACAGGACAATAGGAATGTTCTCGCAAACCCTGCAACATTTCACAATATTTTATACCTGGTAAGCCTCTGAAATAATAAGCATATTTAACATTATAACAAGACTATATCCGGGAAACATACCTGCATAAGTCCCTGTGCCATGTAGGAACATTCTTGTATGTCAACCTTGAAGTTACATCAAACATAATGATGGCACATTGACCATGAATACTGCAGCGCAGTTGAAATTTATTAGACATGTCCAAGGAAAGGCCAATAGTCAAAGATGCCAGAAGAAATTCCAAACATGCCATATCAGTTAATCATTAGATTTAATATTTAATGGTGCATGAGACTTGTATCAGGAAATGCACAATCAGATCAGATCTTTACTTAATCAAAATGAGGCCATTGAGCTTCTTGGTTTGATTAAAATCCCCCTCGACATTTAGCTCAAAACTATAACATATAAGATGCAGGAGTACTTTAAAAAAGAAAGCAAGAGACAGAGCCCTGGGTAACACAGGCTCCACATGTGTGGGCATTGTAACACACTCATTGATCTCGTAACGTATATGAACGACAGACTAAAGATACTTACTAGTAGCCATCCCTAAGACCACCAAACTTTTCTTGCCCAGCAGTGTCCCAGCAATAAAAGCGGACTTTGCCACAGTTGGTGGTAAAATCCAGCGGATGAACTTCAACACCAATGGTGGCTGCAATGAAAAACAAAATAAGAATCTTGCTACGAGCTGTTTGTAAATGGCTGGAAAAGACACGTCATGTGATACTAACGCTCATATTTCTTCTCAAATTCGCCAGTGAGATGCCTTTTCACAAATGTGGTTTTACCTGTAGAAAACAGAAGGCAATAAGACCTTGGTAGTATAAATCAAATATATAAATACAGCAGTAGCCCAATTTGAGGCCTCCACGGATTCCCCTTGAGCAGATCGAAATGGAAGAAATGTATCGCTATTTACAACTGAGAAGAAAAGGGGCATCCCATTTTACAAAAAGAGGAACATCAATTAAAGCTTAAGTACATTCTCCTAGCAATCCAGATGTAGCCATATCATTGTACTAAAAAGAGGAACATCAAGTAGAGCTTTAATGCACACTGTTAGTGATCTAGATTGTAACTATATTACTAAACAACAGGATTTCCACATAGAACTGGTAGCTAAAATGTTAAATGCCACCTGAATCAAAGCACTAGTAAAAGTTTGGGACTTTAAAACAACTAGAGCTTCAATGCACTATCTTGGTAATCCAGATTGTACATATAGATTACTAAACCACATAAATTCCACATAGAACTCATCGCTAAAATGTTAAATGTCATCTGCATCACGGTTAGTAAAAGTTTGGGACTAAAAAACAAACTTTGTTATTTCGAATCAGATCATTTACTCTTTTTATATCACTTGTAAACAATGTGATCCATATGTGCAGCGTTGAACATAAACCAGAATGTAAACCTTCTTGGTTAATTCCTAAACCTATGGGCATCCTTCAGGCTTAAAGAAAACAAAATGTCCAAACAGATCCATGTTCAACAGCTCTTGATAGAAGGCCAACTCATCCAATCAGATCCATGTTCATCAGCTCTTAATTGAAGAGCCAAATAGTCCAGTCAGTTGCACGTTAAACAGCTCTTAGTAGAAGGACCTTGGTACTGATAAACAGATTCATGTTCAAAAGACCAATAGAAATTGGCAACTACATACTGTTTATAGCCGCAGGGAAGAGATCACCATCACCACTCGATAATGCAGGGGAAAATATTATCTTACTATCATCACTCGATAGTTCAGTGTTCGTGACATGCATCTAAATCGAAACCGTCAAATCGCCAGCAACAAAAAAACAATCCCTGCAAATGTTATGCGAATTCGTTGATACCCCGCCTCCAACATTGGACACATTACACAAGCGAAAGCTATGAAAACCCACCGAAATCCACCTACAAAAACTACAGCCCCCGTTTTTTCAATACATGGCCGGATTTAATCGCAATTAAATCATACGTCGCGACATCACGAATCGCTTGCCCAAGCCAATCAGATCTATCAGAACCCACGCCGACCAACCAAACCGATCGCATCCAAAACCTCACTTCTCAGCACACCGAGATGAAAAACATACACCATCACATGAAAAATGGGAGAAAAAGGAATCAGAGTAATCACCAGTTCCTCCGTCGCCGACGATGACCAGCTTGAAGCTGGGGTAGTCCACAGTCTGCTGGTTCGGCAATGCCTGAAAAAAAACCACGCAAAGTCACGGATCGATCGAGGCAACCACCCTGCGATCACCACGAGGCGAAACCAAACGAAATCCCCAAAAACCTAATCGAGGTCGGGTAGCGCGTGCTCACCATTGCCGGTCGTGCGCGAGAGGACGCGCCCCGAGGGAGGCGGAGACGGAGACACCAGGGAGAGAAGGACCTGGAGAATTCGAATGGGACGTCCTGGACGGGAGGGTTCGGGGGCGGAGGAGGGTTTTATGCGAGGAGATTGCGTTTTTCTCAGGTTTGATAGATCTTAGATCGTGGGGGGAGGGTTTATTAGCTTTGGTTGGACGCAGGGGTCGCGGGCCGTTGGATCCCGGCTGCGTGGTGCGGAACTGCGGATCGGGGGCGCCGCTAGCTTTCCTCCTACGCGAGGTTTCCGGCCGTCCGATGCGGGAAGCGCAATTTCGTCCCTCGATTTTTGTACAAGGTCGGCCTCCTCGTGCTCATGGCTGTGTCCAACAGGCTCCCCTAAAACACCCTCTACCCTAAAATACTGGATGGATTCTTTCCCTATATGCTTTAACAACATTCTCTATTCCGTTCCCTAAAATAGATATTTTCTCTCCATTCCCTTATATGTAAGGGTTCTCTCTCCTCCCCTATGCAATTCTCCAGTAGGGGTGGAACCGAGCTGGGCCGGGCCGGGCCAGGCTCGGGCTCGGCTTGCTCGTGCCCGTGTTGGGACGGGCCGGGCCTGGCTCGGCTCGTCATCTGAACGAGCTGAAAAAGGTGGCTCGGCCCGGGCCAGGTGAAGCTCGCGGGCTGGCTCGTTGGCTCGGCGGGCCAAACATAAACACTGATCTGTTAGCCTGTTGCATGCCGTAAATAATGCTGAGTTGACAGCCCAAAAGGCCCACCTGGAGTCCTGGACTATTTTTTTTGAGGTAGTGTACTGCATGTACACCATACACGTACGGTACCACTTAAAAATATACACTGCCAGTATACTAAAATCTAAATAAAATCATCCAACACTCTACCCCCGGTGCTAAATGTGAACTCCGAAGACACGGAGGTTGCCGGTATAGTCAAAAAGAACCTTGCCATCTTCGACACCACGGGAAATCTATGGGAATTAATCTTCCACCATTGAAGCAGCTCAAAGTCCTTATTTCCTAAGTCCTCATTTTGCTCATCCAAATAGATAATTAACTCACTTTTTGATATATTTGCAGAAGTTGAAGATAGAAAGGACTGAAACTCACATGAAGCAGTTGGCAAGGAGTGGGATGTATCGATGGTCGACGATGAGGATGCATGAGATTTATTAGCAGCCGCGCTTCTCTGTCGGTGTTCCATCTCATACTCCTCATATAGTTTCTTTAACTCATCACGGACATCAGCTATCTCCATTTTATTTTTAGGGGCTTCAAACATCCTCCCAAAGCACCACTCCACATACCTCATCTTATACCGTGGGTCTAGAATGGTAGCAATCACCATGGCATTATTCTTTTCTTTCCAATACTTGTTGAACTTTTTCAACATTGCAGTGCCCATCTCATTCAAATGCAAATCACTGGAAGACTCAGCGGCCAGCAAAGCAACCTTCACATCCACAATGTGAGGGTAAAAAATATTTGAGGTTGAATAGGTTGAAGCTGAAAATGTTGTGCTAACTTTAGCTAAGGCTGTAAGAATTGGCTTGATTGATGGCACTTCTACCTTCTCAAACATATTCCAAACTTCTGAAACAAGTCTGCTGCTGCTAGTGCTTGTCTTGCTGCCCCCTGCCTTGCTCCCTCTTGCCTTATTTTGGATCTTCACCTTCATTCGTCGTTTCTTCCCCCTGTTAAGATCTCCATGAGCACAAATTTCTTGAATTTCCTCCTCAGAACCAGACCCTTTAACTGAGATATGTTCACTTTCTTCTTCTTTTTCCCCATCCAGATGGAACATTTCATCCTCGGACATGCCGTCATTCATGTCAAAAGAGTTGTCTTCCTCCTCCATCTCTGTCTCACTTGTGGTTGCTTGTTGCTTCTCACGTCGTGGTCGTAAAACCTAGGCAAGAGCAATAAAAAGGAAATCAATTAACTGTTGGAAACAATTTTCCAGCATCCTATTTGAAAATATGATGTGCTAAGTTCAATGAAATACGACTTAGTGCCTACCGGTTTTGGCGGTTTTGCCTTTTGCCCTTGCCCCTTCCCTACGTTCCCTTTTACATTTGCGGCGGAGGACCTCAAATCATCCTCTTCCATTGTTGATTGCTGCACTGCACATAGTAAACAATATACAAATAACTGAATAAGTAGTTCAGTACATGTATGTACGTGTAACATGTATACAAATACAATAGTACCGTACAGTACCAAATTCAACTAATCAAGCAATCGGTGCGACGGTGTCTGTGTCTCCGGCATTTGTCAATACTTAACACTCACAAAAAAATTGTACAATCCATTACACTATGAGTCTATGACAGATTGACATTTCATAGTGTACTAGCTAGATCAATGCACTGTCATATTAGATCAATTTCCAAAAAAAAGAACTAACAACTAACAAGTTACAAGCCCGTGGAATCAAATCAATAAAAACATCAAAATGGCCGGGAATAGGGACTGGGGAGAGAGCGAGAGCCGAGAGGCCGACTGGCCAATAATCCAAGTATCAAAATGGGAATAGGGAGAGGAGTTGAGGGCCTTGAGGGAATGAAGGGGTCACAGCACCGCTGCCGGTTGCCGGAGATGGAGATGGTCGCCGGTCGCTGCCTCGTCGGAGATGGAGATGGGCCAGATGGCCGCTGCGCGGCTGCGCCGCAGCCTGCTGCCTGCCGCGCCGCCGCCGTGTGCTGGACGCTGCAGCCGCCAGGCGCCAGCCGCTAGCTCTCCCTCTCACTTTTGCCCTTTGGCAATGGCAGCCCTAGCCCTAGCAATTAGCAAGCCAACTGGGCCGTGGCCTGTGACCGTGAGGACATGATGCCAAATTGACAACTGGGTCGTGCCCGTGAGAGATTGCGAGGGCGCGAGGCCAACCGGTGACGGGCCGCATCGGCTCAACGAGCCGCTCGACTGCTGACCCGAGCCGGCCCGTGCACCAAACGAGCCCCCAATACAGGCTCGGCTCGGGCTAAATTGAAAATTTTTACTGTTTGCACAAAAAAAATCACGCAAACGAAAAAATGCCCAAGGCCCCTAGGCGCTCTCGCGCAGGGCGGCTTCAGAGGCATGGCGCTCCGGCGGACAGCGCCTAGCCGGCTAGGCGCCCTGGACGGGGGCACCAGGGGCTAGGCGCCCTGGCCGGGGGCGCCAAGGCACAGGGCGCCCTGGCCAAGGGCGCCAAGGCACGAGGCGCCCTGGCCAGGAGCGCCTTGCATGCCATGATTAGCACTGAACCCACGTAATTAGCACTAGTATAATTAGCACTAGTATGTACGTAAGCCCGCAGTAGTACTTATAATTTTTATATCAATCTCATATAGCGTCCAAATTACATAAAACATATTTTATAATTTATATAAAATCCTAACCAATCCATTTTTATAATCTATCTATATTCATTTGATATTTTTCTCACTAATTTTTATATCAATCTCATATAGCGTCCAAATTACATGAAACAAATTTTATAATTCATATAAAATCCTAACTAATCCATTTTTATAATCTATATATATA
>SPJY01023245.1:2595157-2616909 GCA_005191435.1 Raddia distichophylla
CCCGCCGACGCCGTGGCCGCGCCCACGTCCCGCCGACGCCGCGCGCGCCTCGCCGGCCCCGCCGCCGCCGGATACGCCCGAAGCCGTCGCCACCTGTGGCGGCTAGGGTGGGAAACCCTA
This sequence comes from Raddia distichophylla, assembly GCA_005191435.1. Lineage (NCBI taxonomy): Eukaryota > Viridiplantae > Streptophyta > Magnoliopsida > Poales > Poaceae > Raddia > Raddia distichophylla. The sequence goes on from SPJY01023245.1 coordinate 2,595,278, forward strand.
GCCGCCCGGGAGTTTGGGCCGGCACGGCCCGGACCAGGCCTGCCCCGCTGGACCCGAGCCGGCCTGCCCTGCCCGCGCCCGAGCCGACGTGCCGCCGGCTGGCCCGAGCCGGTCGCCCCGCGCCCGAGCCGGCCTGCCGCCGGCTGGCCCGAGCCAGCCTGGCGCCCAGCTCCTGTACATGGGCTGAAAGGCCCAAGTTGGGCCGAAATTGGGCGATTTTGGCATATAGGTCCAGAAAAAAATGAAAATTGGCTCCGAAAAATTCTGAAAATTACAGAAATTCCCTCGATTCTTGCAGAATCACCCGATAGGTTTTTGGAAATTATTTGTTTTCAAACCCATAAAAGACTATGTGCAGCCTTGCTAGCAGCAGGTCGTACGCTGGACCGAAAGGTCTAGATTAAGCGGAAATTTTCAAAAGAAATTTGAAAAATCCCGATTCTTGCAGAAATAAATGAATTACTTTTGAATTGTTTATTTACTATTTAATATTTCTGTGCAATTATTCTGTAAATTATTGCTTGTTATATTATCAGTAATTAGTTTGCAACTCGTAATGGCACCATACTGAAACCGCGAGAATTATTATTTATGTCACGCACCACTCTAGGTTGATTACCTGAAGTAATCATATATTTGGTTATCTTGCAGATGACTGGCCTTGCAAGCCGTGATTTCGAGGAGCTTGCCCCCACAGGGGCAGAACTTTCTGACCTAGATGTCCGATTGAAATTGTCCTGGGCAGCAAGCAGCTGCGTTCCACCATTGGCATTGGCCAGGGCTACCCCACCTCTGAATAAAATTACCAGGCCCTGCATTTCCTAAGGCACCACTAGTCACCCACTCTGAAAAGTGAGTACATGGCAGTGACATGCATGTCCCCTGGTGCTGTGAAACGCGCTCTGCAAGCGCTTTGAGAGGTTGAGACATTCAATTCTCCTACAAGCCCAGCAGGACTGGAATCGCCTAAGGGTGGCCGACTTTCAATTTGTTGCAGATTATAACTCTGCGCTGCATCGCATTTGCACCAATCTAAGGCTCTGTGGCAAGCCTGTCTCTGAGCAAGAAAAGATTGAGAAAACCCTCTCTACTTTCCATCCCAATGAAATTCAGTTAGCCCGCAGCTACCGTCAAGACAACATTGAGGAGTATAGCACTCTCATCGATATGATGATCGTGTCTGAAACTCATGATAATGTCTTGATGAAGAATTTTAAGTCCCAAGCACCGAGTAACCCGAATGGCACTGAAATAAATGCCAATAGTTACAAGGTGATGAAGCCCAATAAGAAGGGCAAGAAAGGGAAAGAAAAGAAAGGGGCAGCAACTGACAAGTCTGGTCAGGTGCGCCCAAGCCGTATGGCCAGCAGAACCAAACGTTCTATCGTTGCGGCCTGAAGGGGCATTGGTTTAGGTTCTGCCGTGAGCCCAAGGAAGTGGTCGTGGCACATCAGGCCAAGAAGAAGCACCCCATTGAAGTGCATCTCGTAGAGCTTCAAGTGGAGAATACCAAGCCTGAAGATGAGTTTGAAGAGGATGATATCCTCGGGGAGGAACTAGCATATCTCCCGTTGCCCCCTCCTAGCCCCATCCCTGAAGGCGCCATGAAGATAGATCACTTTGATGACTCCGACATCCGGCAGAGTGTGGACGCAATGTTCACCGAGTCCATCTAGTTTTCTCTTGCAGCCTGTCGCTGCTATTATCTTAGAGTGGTTGCGTTAGAAGACATTTAAATGAATCTTTTAGAATTTCTCCCTTGCATTGTAATCTCTAGGAGAGCATATTTAATTCTCGTGGTTGGTTTTGAAGAACTCTGAATTTCAGTATGATTGAATTTATAGTACTTTGAATTTTGCATGAATTAATATGCTTTTCATATGTGGTTGTGCCATTACCTGATTGCAACTGTATATATTTGTGTAGCGCCCATGGAATTATGCATTGTGGATAGTGGTACTACGAATAGTATTATGCGAGAATCGAAATACTTCTAGTCTATCTCGAAAAATACTGGTTGTATCACCACTATCGCTGGAAGCGACACTTGCATTGTAGGCTGGGGAAGCGCGTCTATAATTTTGCCTATGGAAACTATCATTGAAGTGAAAGAGGCATTATTATACCCTGAATCCACTCGAACACTATTGAGTTTTCACGACATCCGTGCCAATGGCTTTCACGTTGAAACCATAGAAGAAAATGGCAATGAATTTTTATGCATTGTGCAGCACAACGGATGTGAGAAGCGAATTCTCGAGAAGTTTGCCACCTTAGAAACTAGGCTATGTCACACTAGCATTAGAGCACCAGCAATGTTCACCTCCTTTAAGACGACCTTTAGGAGCTCTGAACTCTTTTTCCTCTGGCATAGCAGACTTGGCCACCCTGGTCTTAGAATGATGAGAGAAATAATGAATAATTCGCAAGGCCATGGTATCAGTGTTAGAAATTTCTCGAATCATGAAGATTTTGTGTGCACCAACTGTGCCACCAGAAAACTGGTTACTAGGCCATCGGTCTTGAAGGTTAGAGATGAAATCCCCGCTTTCCTTGAACGGATTCAGGGAGACATATGTGGCCCCATTCAGCCTCTGTCAGGACCATTTAGGTACTTTGTGGTGCTCATTGATGCTTCCTCGAAGTGGTCGAACGTGAATTTACTTTCGACGAGGAACTACGCATTCGAGAAGCTAATCTCGCAGATTATCCACCTTAAGAATGTGTTCCCTGAGCATAACATCAAATCCATTCGCATGGACAACGCCGGAGAGTTTACCTCAAAGGTCTTTGATGATTATTGCACAGCATCGGGGATTCACCTTGACCACTCGGTACCGCACGTTCATACACAGAACGGGCTAGTAGAGACATTGATTAAGAGAATTAAATTCATTGCCCGGCCACTTCTCTTGCAATCTGACTTACCGAACTCTTGCTGGGGACATGCAGTCCTTCATGCATCTAATCTTATCAATTATAGACCATCGGCCCACAACATCCATTCACCTATGCAACTAGCGCAGGGCATGATTCCCAAGATCTCGCATCTAGGAAAATTTAGCTGCAAGGTATATGTACCTATACAACCCCACTGCGTGCCACTATGGGCCCTCTCCGAAAGTCTGGGATTTATGTTGGATATGAGAGTATCTCAATAATCCGATATTTAGAACCCATGACTAGATATTTGCATACGGCTCGGTTCGCTGACTGCAAATTTGATGAGGATAATTTCCCGTCATTAGAGGAGAGAATAAGCCACCAGAAGATGAATGCTGAGAAATCACCTAGCAACCAGCCGGTGCGGCTGCATTAGACCCTTGCACTAGTGAAGCAAATGGTGAGGTCCAGAAGATCCTAAACTTGAATAAATTAGCAAATGCATTGCCTGATCACTTTTGTGACTCATAGGGAGTGATTAAGTCACATATGCCTGCACGCAATGCACCAGAGAGGGTTGCAGTACCAAAACAAATAGAAGGTACCCCTGAACCTGCTCAAAGGCCTAAAAAAGAGCAGGGAGTCTGGTTACTCCAACCCTAAGTACCCGGGATGCCTGGGGAAAAGAGGGAAGGAGAGCTTATCACAACCAGTCACAAAAGCACCCCGCTATGGGAAGGGGAGCCGGTTGAGACCCGGTACTGGTAAGGAGCCTGCTAGCGAGGCCCTCCCAGATTTGAGTGTTCCCCTGCAGGAACCCGAGAATGTTCCACAGCAGGAACCAGTGCATAATGCCGAAACAAATGTGAGCGCACACATCGGCTATAATAAACTAAAGGAACTTGCTCCCGCTATGGGGATATGTGGTGAAGAGTAAGGTAAACAATTGCCCGAAGCAACCTATGATGAAATGGCCATAAACTATGAATTATCCGGGGAAGTAATTAATAGAGCCACAGCCATAATCGATATTTACTATGCAAAGAAAATTGCTTCCATCATTGAAAATGATCCAGAGCCTACATCTCTAGCAGAATGTAAAGTAAGGCCGGATTGGGAAGAATGAAAAAGGCAATTACTGCAGAGCTCACCTTCCTGAACAATAGACAAGTGTTCGGGCCTGTATGCCGTACACCGAACCACATACGCCTTGTAGGGTACAAGTGGGTCTTTGTTCGTAAGAGGAATGAAAGTAATAAAGTCGTGAGGTACAAAGCAAGGCTGGTAGCTCAAGGTTTCACTCAACGTCCTGGAATCGACTATAAGGAAACTTACTCCCCGATCATGAGCAGCATTATCTTTGGATATCTTATCTCAATGGCAGTTTGAACTTAAGAATGACATTGATGGATGTTGTGACTGCTTACCTTTATGATAATTTAGATTATGAAATCTATATGAATGTACCTGAAGGTATCCCCGCCCCGAATGACGATAGAGTCAATAGAAATTTATATAGTGTAAGACTTGTGAAGTCTCTATATGGACTAAACCAGTCTGGGAGGATGTGGTATAATCACTTAAGTGACTTTCTCTGTAAGAAAGGCTACGCAAATAATGAAGATTGTCCCTGTGTTTTTTTACGGCGATCCCCGAATGGATTTTGCATAATCTCCGTATACGTAGATGATCTAAATATCATCGGGACAAATGAAGAAGTTGAAGAAGCATGCTCTTACTTGAAATCTGAGTTCGAAATGAAAAACTTAAGTAAAACTAAGTATTGCTTAGGCTTGCAGCTCGAGCATATCCCTCATGGGATCTTGGTACACCAGGCTACCTATACTCAAAAAGTATTCAGGAAGTTTGGTTTTGACAAAACATACTCCTCCAGAACCCCTATGATAGGGATGTCTTTGCAGAAAGAAAAGGACCCCTTCCGACCCAGGGAAGAGGGGGAGGAAATCCTCGGGCAGGAAGTCCCGTACTTGAGTGCAATAGGAGCACTCATGTATCTTGCTAACAGTACACGGCCTGATATTGCATTCGCCGTATGGGCCACCTTGCTTGTTATTATTATTAAAGTAGAGGAAAACGGAGCCACCACAATGTGCCACATCATCTGAAAATCCTCCACCATCCAATCAATATCCACCAAATCAAATATTTGTTCAATTGTCGTCCACCAATTCAGATAAATAAATAATCTCTATAACAAACTACTAAAGTTGATTAATATATTAGGGATAAACTCTAAATCAGATTTGATATACTTCCTCCGTTCCAAAATATAAGGCGTGCATGTATCTAGAAAAGTCAATGTTTGTAACTTTTGACTAATAATTAAGCTTAAAATATATATGTTTAGTGTTGCGCATGTCATATAGTTAGATTCATATTTGAAAGTACTTTCATATGATGTTAATTTTATACCTATTGATAATATATTGTGAGAGCAAATAATGGTCAAAGTTTTACGTTAAAGACCGAGTCAAAAATTTATATGCCTTATATTTTGAAACGGAGGGAGTATTAGAGATAGATTATTAGTTAGAGATTACCCTAAAAAATATGAGTTAGAGATAAACTCTGTATGCTAGCACAAATCTAGCCGTGTAAATAATGCGCGTGACACCTTGCATTGTGAGCCGTCACACGAACGTGCTGCCCTGACTTAATTGCCGCCCTCTTATGCAAATCTCATGGCATCTTCCTTGGATATAGTAGCATGAACAAACTACAAAGGCAACAAATGCTACCATCGCCAAACAGGTTGCATCTACATCTCAGGTGATGCAATTTTTTATGAGTATCAATACTCGGTGCTTGATTTTTCTCATGGGTCCTCTCCATCTTATCCTATCGAAACAGCCATTCTTTTGCCACATCATGTGCACGTTGAGCGTACTAATTTGTCTGCAGATAATTTCGCTTTGGAGTATATTGATCAAGAGTCCAGTGGAGACGTTGCAGCAATGTGGGTGGTCAGCAGCAACGACGACCTCTAATTCTTCTGCTTCTGGCTCCCCCACGGTGGGTCCCACATTGGACCTGGCCTAAACCCTAAGTACTACTATAAAAGAAGTGGTGGAGCACCTATTGTACAACAAATCTGAGAAATAATAAAGAGAAGCTCCACCCTATATCTCTGTGTCCCCTGTGATTTTGATCTTTCTCTGTGATTGATTGTCCACGTTTATACCTCGGACTACATCCGGTAGTGAGGTTTCTCAACAGTTCAAGTAACGCAAACTGATACTGAGAGCGTGCATGGAATGAGGACGCGGCTGCATGATAACATCTACAACCGAAAATTCGTACGGATGGGACTGTACCATCTGGTAGTCGGTCGGTGAATTTTGGTACTCACAAGCCGAATACCTATACCGACGCAGTTTAGCATAAGGAATGGAGAGGACTCAGAGGAGCAATGGATCAGGAGTTCAATTTGGTGGCATTTGGTGCCAAGACGACTGGGATAAATTTGATTGTTTTCAAGTGGGTGTTCAAATTGAAGGGGGAAGCTGATAGTACAGTTGATCGCTGCAAGACCCATCTCGTAGACAAAGGGTTTAAGCAGAGGTATGGCATACACTATAGAGATATTTTTAGTCCAGTGGTAAAATCAGTTACCATACGACTGATCCTAACTATGGTTGCATCCAAGTGATGGCATCTAAAACAACTAGATGTCCAAAATTCCCTTTTTGCATTGTACTTTTGAAGACGAAGTTTATATGAAGCAACCAGACGGTTATGAAGATAAGAAAAATCCTCAGGCAGTCTGCAAGTTAGATAAGTATCTACATAGATTGAAGCAATCACCTAGGGCATGGTATTGTCAACTGAGTCGGAAGCTCAAGAGTTTGGGTTTGTATCATCTTGAGTAGATACTTTGTTGTTCATATACAACTAGCAAGATGGCACATGCAAAGCACGTTGGAGTAATATATCCGAGAAGGACTTTGTCGACGGTTGGGATATTGACCCAAGTCAACTAAGGTTCTTTAAGAAGGAGATAGGAGACACGCCGAACAAGACGAGCAACAGCGAACAGGGAGACAGGGTTTTTTATCCTGGTTCAGGCCTCTCGGGAGAGATAACAGCCCTACGTCCAGCCTCTCTTATATATCGAAGACGATTACAGGGGGTGGCTCGATGAGACGAACAAGTCTCGGCGAGATTATGGTGTATACAAAGTGCTAAGATGCGAAAGCTCTTGACCAGGGGATCTGGTGCATAAAACTCATGCCCTCTACACGCCGTAGGGGCTGGTTTATATAGTGCGGAGCAAACCGACCTACCGAGGGAATATCGGGCCGGGCTAACTACGAGATCACAACGAACTCGACATGCCAAATATATCCCGAGGCAGATAAGGCATACTCCTAGTCTTGGGGATCACGACGTCTGCTTCAATCCGGGAAAGCAACGTCCGGGTCTTCACGTAGCCGTGCAGAACTCCTGTTCGAGACGGACTCAAACACCATTCCTTGGCAGTTACGCATCATGCCAGCCAGGAAGCTGTTCGGCAGGATGCACATGGGCCAGATAGAACCTTCCAGGGAGCTGGGCCCTGGTAGGCTGTTCGACTGGGCCGTTAGGGAGTGGGCCATGGCAATGGGCCGTAATTTTATCCCCGACAGACTTGTTGTGTATTGATGCTTTGCACTCAAATTTCTATGTTCTTAAACAGTTTGTCATCCTAAAGAATAAAAAAATCCTTAGTTTAGCACAGCATAGATGATGCCACTTTCTAGATTCATCAAATTTGATTGCACCGAATATTTGTTTGCTAGCATCAATTTAATTTACATGGTAAAAATCTAAGAAAAATTAGCTTCCCCCACTGGACCCAACCCCTTTGAAACCGTGACGAATGGCTAGAAATTATAGCCATCATCGCAAGGATCGGCTGGAAGGAGACGGCTTATTGGTATGAGAAGCGGCAATGGCTGGCTTAGGTGCTGCGGCGGGGCGTAGGTGGCAGCGTCGGAGTTACTCAGGCTTTAGGGGCGTGGTGAGGTGGAGCATAGGTGTCGCGGCGGCGCGAGGCGAGGCGCAGGTGTGGTGGCGGCGGAGGCACTCGGGCTCTGGGGTGCGTGGCGAGGCGGAGCGCAGGTGCGGCAGTGGAGCTCGGACGACGGGGCGAGACGTAGGAGCGACGACGGGTCATGCGCGGCGGGGGCGAGGAGCGGCGGCGGGGCGAGACGCAGGTCACGAGCGTGTTTTTTTAGGGAATGATGCGCGTGTTATTTTGAGCCTACACAGGTGATTGGGATTTAGGTGGAGTGGTAAAAGTGGGTAATTTAAGAGAAGTTTAATTGATCGAACTCGCAATTATGACCGTTGGATGAAGGGAATGGACGAATGAGATCTGTAGTTGGATCTAGACCAGACTCAAGCCCCAAACTGTCATATTATAGAGTAGTTTATATAAGGGTGGTATGACAATCAATATGCTAATATATGTTGATGATATAAGGAAAAAGTCCATTTTAAGTACCCAAACTATCATGAAGGTCCAACAAACCACCTAAACTATGATTTGGTCTACCTTGCCCCCCTGAACTTTCAAAACCGGCTCAAAACACATCACAATCTGATTATGCTCGGTGGTTTTGCTGATGTGGCGCAACGTAAGGGTGGTTTTGCTGATTTGGCGGCCACGTGTCTCTGGTTTTGCTGATTTGATGGCCATGTATTTCTTTTAACTTATTTCCTTTTTTCTTTCCCCTTCTCTTCTATCTCTCCTATCTCTCTCCATTCTCTCTCTCTCTCTTTCCTTTCCATCCCGCGCCGCCCCCATCCCATGTTGCCAAGGCTGAGCCACCGCAAGCCGCCGCCCTTGCCGGAGCACCGCTGCACACCTCATCCTGCGTCCATGCCACCATCGCAGAGCCGCCCCTTGCCCGGCGCCAGCACCGCCGCCGGAGCCGCCCCCAGCGCCGCCCTGCCCAGCCCTGCCCCCGCGCCATCCTCGCCGATGCCTCCGCACCGCCTCGCTGGAGCCACCGCACGCCTCACCCACGCTACCGCCAGGAGCCGCTAGTGCCGCCAAGTCGCCGGAGCCGCCCCCTTTGTGTCAGTTTCCGCCACCGGCGTCGCCCTTGCGCCGTGCCGTCCCCGGTGCCGCTGCCGCCGTCTTTCTCGCCGCCGTGTCGCCCCGACCTCACCACCGAAGTTCTATGCCGCTCCGCCGGTCTCCTCCCTCCCTCCATTCCGAGTTGCCACCATCGGAGGAAGGAAGGGGGAAATGGTGGCGACGCGCGGGGTGTAACACGGTGGCGGGTCAGCGCGGCAGGGACCAAGCGGCGGCGGCCGACGCAGCGGCAGATGGCGACGACACACAGCATGGTTGGCGCGGCGGCGCAGAGGAAAGAGCGGCGCCGGCGGCTTGGCGACGACACCAGGAGGAAAGGGGGAGAGAGGGGGGCGGCGGAGAGAGTGAGGAAGGGGAGGAGAGACGGCACCGAGGCGGAGCTCAGGCCGGTGCGGTGACAGCGGCACAAGGCAACAGCGACCGGCGTTGGAGGAGGAGAGCAGGGGGCAGAGAGGCGGCTTGGTAGCAGCGACCGGCGATGGGACGAAGGAGCCGAGGCGGAGACTGAGAGGAGGGAGGGAATGGCGGGGAAGGATGGGAGGAGAAGAGAGTGAGGGGAGAGAGGGTACCTGAGAGAGAATAAAAGAGAGGGAGAGCACGTGGTTCGCCAAATCAGCAAAACTGCCTCTATGTGGCGCCGCATCAGGAAAACCACCAAGTAAAACCGGACTGTGATGTGTTTTGAGCCGGTTTTAAAAGTTCAGAGGGGAATAGTAGACCAAATCATAGTTTAGGGGTTTTCTAGACTTTGGCGATAGTTTGAGTACCTAAAATGGACATTTTTCCATGATATAATTGTTACCGGCCCCTCCGTTCATATAGTTGAACAGCTTGTAAGAAGAGTGAAGAAGAATTTACGGTCAATGATTTTGGTGATCTCCATTATTTTGTAGGGATACTAATGCAGAAGCAACGAGACGGCATACTATTATGTCAGTTTAGATACGTATCGGGCATCCTAGCTCGCTCCGGTATGCAACAGCGTAAGCCAATCAGCAGGCCACTTTGGTATCTGAGAACCTCTCACGAGTAGAAGGAAAACTGTTGCAATCAGATGAAGCTACCAGTTATAGAAGTACAGTAGGGGCTTGCAATATGTTAACCTGATATAACTATTGCGATCAATAAAGTATGTCAGTTCTTGCCGTTACCGACTAATATACATTAGTCGGTAGTGAAGCGTACATTCAGATATCTGAATTTTATAGAACAAGTAGGCTTACTGTAACACCCCGCCCTCACCCTTGAGGCTCAAGATGCTACCACCTCCTTCCATACAAAAATTAGGCAAAACTTTCTCTATATCTGGGACATCCAAACAGGGAAGACTCACAACAAAAGCATAATAAGCATCAATATACAACCAACTATTTATAAGTTAAAGCTAACACATGGCAAGAACCACAATCACCCCAAAATAGATACTTTCTAGCAACCATCAGAGAGTACTAGCCAAACAGCACAAGCGACCCTTCATAAGCTATTACACATTACCAAGGTAACAAGCAAGTTCTAGCTAGTTCATTGCATTAACCAAAAAGTTGGATTGGCTAGCTCGTGTGATGAGCAAAAGTGTGATCTACTCCCCTTCCCGTGGATGCTGCTTCAACCATCACCTAAAAAGACCACAGAAGAGCAAGAGTGGCTCCAAGACTCGGCATAGTATATAATAGCGAGGTTTGAATGCAAACATAAACTCTAATAACATTGTCCTCAATTGCGGCTCCAATCAAACAACAAGTTTGAATGCAATGCAATGCTTTATGATCTTTAACATTTGCGCGCACCGGTATCTGAGCGTACACCTGTCGGTGTACTGCTCTAACTCCATCCCGTGGAGGTGCTCACCATAGTGAAACTTCCCCTCCATCCCGTGGGGGTGCCTACCTCTGTAGGTCTTATCAAGAGCACACCGAATTAGTCATATAGCCTTTCCATAGACCGAGCCCGTGGCTCACCAGACTAGTTAGCTATATGACTTTCTCACCGTCCTGGCTCGAATGCATGCTTTTATTGATGTATGCAACATAAGCATAGTTAAGCAACATATTTCAACCTCATTCCATCTCTATCCTCCATGCATCCATTCATCATCAAGTTTATCAATCATAAACCAGAATATATATACAGTACAGTATACTATTCTAGCATGTATTAGTACCAATGCTTTAAATAGCGGGCTAAGATATTTAGCGGAGCTCTTCTGAAAACGCTAAGACTGCTATAGCGGTGCTATAGCGGCCGCTAAGCATTTAGCGTTTTCAAAAAAAATAGAAAAATATGGCATATATATTGCTCAAAGTGACAAAGTCCAAGGTCAATAAACAATCATTTCAGCTAGTTTTTGTCCAGGCCATAATGTCAAGGTGAGAAATGGAGGAAAATGGGGAGGGCTAGGGTTTCTTGCTCTGTATGTAATGGCAAATGGTTTGTAGCCGGCCTAATTGGGCCCAAGCCAGCCACTGGGTCTTCACGCAGCTTCAATTTCGTCCTGCGGATGTCACACCCTCAATAGCGCCGCTATGCCTTTTAGCGCAGCTATAGCGTGCTATAGCGGCTTTAGCTGCCATAGCGCATATATGGCCAATAGCGTAGCATTTGCACCTCCAAAACGCTATAGCAGTGCTATAGCGGAGCTATAGCCCGCTATCGCATCATGTACTTGCCTTAGTTACCTGGTGGGGCGGAAGAACGAGTTGTCGATGCCGATCCCGAAGCAGTGCGTACACATTGCAAGCATGACAATCAACCGATTGATACCCTTACTAAGCCAACGTTTATACTTAGTATCTCATTTAGCCCTTCCCCTTTCCAACCTATAATACATTAGGCTCGCAATTTTACGACAACCCTCAACTATTAACTTACAAAGTGGCTGACCATATAGGTTACTAGCTTAACAAAATCTCGTCGCGGCCTACGCTGGGCAGCAACACTCTGGAAGGCATAACTTCTAAACCACTAGGCCAAATGGCGCGTTCTTGGGCTCGTTGGAAAGCTAGAAAGATAAGCTACAATTCTTCAATAGGGACGAGCCCTGAATCCTGGCCAAAACACTCTGATTCCACTGGACAAGCTACTGCACTCATAGGCCACAAACTCCCCTTAAAATACAAGCTCAGGATTTGCATTTCTTCCCAAAACCCATCCTAAACCAACCCATATAAGAGCTAAATGCAGAACTCACCTTGGTTTCCCAACATTTTACTAGGGTTTGGAGGAAACCCTAGCTCTCCTCTTCTTCTTCCCTCCTCCCCCTCCTTCCTTCACCTGGCCGGCCTCCCCCTCCTCCTTCCTTCACCCCTCCTTCCCTTTCATCCCTTCCTCCTAGCTTCCTTGCTGATCCCCACAAGTAACCCTAGATGGGCAGCCACAGAGATGGGGAAACGGGAGAGGAGGGTGGCACAAGGCTGCGCCGGACGACGGCTACCGACGGTAGACAACGACGGCGACGGGCGGGAGCAGCCGGCGAACTAGAGAGAGATATGGGGGCAGGAGAGCTCGTGAATGGGAGAGATGTGAGTAGGGGTGGGCAAAAAAAACCGTAAACCGAAAACCGAAACTGAACCAAACAAAAAACCAAAAAAATCGGTTTTTTCGGTTTATATTCGGTTTTGATTTTAGAAAAGTTCGGGTATTCGGGTTCGGTTCGGTTATCAGATCTGAAAAACCGAATTCCCCGAAAAAACCGAGTTGAGAGGGAAAGCGAGGGCAACGGGCGTCGGGCGGCCTACCATTTTACTTCAGCTAAGGCCCATTCCCGCCGGTCCACAGCCTCTCCAACCAATGCGCAGCCGCCGGTCCACCACCTCTCCCCATTCCCCGGCCCCTCCCCTGATCCCCTCCCCTCCCGTGGGCCGTGGGTAAACCCTAGCCGCCTCGCGCCCTCGCCCCCTCCCATCGCCTCGCCGCCTCGCGCCCTCGCCCTCGCCCAGTCGCCCCTCCCATCGCCTCGCCGCCTCGCCTCGCCTCCTCGCCCCCTCCCGTCGCCTCGCCGCCTCCCATCGCCGGCTCCCGTCGCCTCGCCGCCTCCCATCGCCGCTCCGCCACCTCCTTCTCGACGCACCGCGGCGCCAGCGCCGTCAGCGCCTCCGCCACATGCCCGCATGGCCTCCCCGCCGCCCTCCGCAGGTCGCCGTCCATCCCCTCATTGCTTGTTCGATTTGCTTGTTCGATTTGCTTGTCCGATTGTTGTGTGTTCATTAGACAATCGGTTAATAACCGAAAACCGAATTAACTGAACCGAAATAATTCGGTTAATTTGGTTCGGTTAGTATATTTTTAGAGATGATTTCGGTTTTCGTTTTTCACTAACAGAATTTTTTAGAAACCGAACTAACCGAACCGAAAAACCCGATATAACCGAATGCCCACCCCTAGATGTGAGGGGCAGAGAGCTATCTGCCCTGCCTTATCTCTTCAGATGGGGGTTGGTGGGCTGGGCTTGGTCCACCGGCCCACTGCCCTCTTATTTACTGGTATTACACTCTTCCCCCTAAACATAATTCGACCCTGAATTCTAGGTTCAAACATCTCTACAGAGGGAACTTAAACATAAAATAGATATCAAATTTTGCATCACATCACGTACCTGCTGAAAACAACTCCAGATACTTCTCTCACATAAGACATTCAAGCTCCCAAGTTGCTTCTCGCTTTGTCGACTGGTGTGTCCAGAGTACCTTAACAAACTTTAAGGTTTTATGTCTCAAGACACGATCTGACTCCTCTAAGATCCTGAGAGGTTTACTCTCAATCGACAAATATTGTTTTACAATTTCCGGCTCTACGGAAATGGCGTGATCCGGATCCCTTACGAACTTTCTCAACATCGAGACATGGAACACATTATGTATTCCTTGCATGGATTCCGGAAGATCCAATCGATAAGCCAGTTTACCAACTCGAGCCACAATTGGAATTGGACCAATGTATCTTGGATTGAGATTTCCTTTGATACTGAATCAGAATATACCTTTAGTAGGCGATACACGATATAACAGCACATGATCACCCACATTGAATTCTAGATCTCTCCTCCTAACATCAGCATAGCTCTTCTATCTACTCTGAGCAGCTAAAAGGTATTGCCGGACTTCTGCCACTCGAGCAACAGTTTGTTGGACCCAATCCGAACCCAAGACTGCCCTTTCTCCAACTACATCCCAACACAATGGAGATCTACACCTCCGCCCATAAAGAACTTCATACAGTGCTTCTTGAATGCTGGTATGGAAGCTATTGTTATCAGCAAATTCAGCGAGTGCCAAATGATCCTCCCAATTGCCTTTCCAACACAACACACAGGATCTGAGCATGTCCTCAAGCGTCTGGATTGTGCGCTCTGACTGACCGTCTGTTTGTGGATGGAAGGCAGTACCGAGACAGAGCTGCGTACCCAAAGCCTCTGGAGTCTTTCCCAAAACTTGGAGACAAACTTAGCACCACTATCGGAGATTATGGTTTTGGGCACACCATGCAATGTTACAATTTCCCTTACATAGATAGGAGCCAAGTCACTAGCTGAATTTGTCGAACGGATAGGAATAAAGTGTGCAGACTTACTGAATCGATCAACCACAACCCAAATAGAATCCTTGCCTCGAGGACTGCGGGGAAGACCAACAACAAAATCCATACTAATATCATCCCAAGGCCACATAGGGACGTCCAAAGGTTGCAACAAACCTGTAGGACGTTTATGTTCCGCCTTCACCTGTTGGCAGATCCCAGAAGAGGCAATATATCGCGCGATATCCACCTTCATTCGTTTCCACCAAAAACTTTTCTTTAAATCCCGATACATTTTATTCTCACCTGGATGCACGGTATAAGGGGTACGATAAGCTTCCTTTAGGATTTCATTTTTGATCTCAGCCTTTTGTGGCACATAGAGGCGTCCTTTAAACCGCAACACGCCAAACTTATCTAGGCTAAAATCACCACCTTTTCCGGCATCCAAACGGTTCCTCACCTCTTGGAGCAGTCGGTCATGTTGTTGCGCTTCCTTTACTTGCTCTGAAATGGCCGATTTAAGAATTAGTTGGGTTTCGGCTTGAGCAGTCCCCGCATAACAAAAGGAGACTCCCAAACGATCAATATCCGCAACAAAAAATTTGGAGTAGACGGTGTCGCATTGCGGCTCAGAGCATCAGCCACCACATTTGCTTTGCCCGGATGGTATTGGATGGTGAAATCATAATCATTAATAAGCTCTAGCCGTCTTCTCTGCCTCAAATTCAAGTCTTTCTGGGTAAAAATGTACTCTAGGCTCTTGTGATCGGTGAAAATACCACATGATACCCCGTACATATAATGCTGTCAGATCTTTAGAGCAACAACAATAGCAGCCAATTCTAGATCATGGGTAGGATAGTTTTGTTCATGCATCTTTAATTGGCGGGAGGCATAAGCGATCACCTTGCCATCCTGCATAAGTACACATCCTAACCCCATCCGAGAAGCATCTGAATAGACTGTGAACCGCTTTCTCGACTCCGGAAGGGTAAGAATAGGAGCGGTCACCAACTTCTCCTTTAAAGTGCAAAAGCTATGCTCACAGTCATCTGTCCAATTAAACTTCACATCTTTTTGGGTTGATCGAGACATTGGCTTAGCAATAATAGAGAAATCTTTCACAAATTGACGGTTGTATCCCGCTAAACCCACAAAACTCCGTACTTCTTTTACATTGGACGGTCTCTTCCAATTGATCACGATGGAAACTTTATTTGGGTCAACAGAAATGCCCTCTGGAGTAATAATATGACCTAGGAAACCCACTTCCGAAATCCAAAACTCGCACTTCAATTTGGCAAAGAATTGATTTTCTCTAAGAGTTTGAAGCACAAGCCTCAAATGCTATTCATGCTCCTCATTTGACTTGGAATAGATTAGAATATCATCGATAAACACCACAACAAAGTCATCAAGATATTTATGCAACATGTCATTCATTGTCTCCATAAAAATGGCAGGAGCATTGGTCAGTTCATAAGACATAATCCTTTACTCATAATGCCCATATCTAGTGGAGAAAGCTGTCTTTTCAATATCCTGCTCACGCACGCGTATTTGATTATATCCAGACTGCAAATCAATTTTCGAAAACACCTTAGCACCCTTTAACTGATCAAACAAGTCCTCGATGTGTGGCAACGGATACTTATTTTTTATAGTCACTCGATTGAGAGCACGATAATCCACACGCATCCTCTAGCTTCCATCTTTCTTTTCTGTAAAAAGAACTAGAGCTCCCCAAGTACCACACATCCTTGCACTTGTATTTCTTCTTATTCCTTTGGCGTGAGTTCATTCTCTCCCTCACCCCCGGACATAAATTCTTATATGATTGGAAATTGGATTAACATTATCTTCATTAGGATCTAGTTTTAACCTGACAAAAGTGTGTATCATAACTACAACACCAATCCTACTTGAGCTCCACATAAACTTTAGATGTAGGATTTAAGACTACTCTGGCCTTGGTAAGGTTGAAATACTTTTGAGTGACTCGAGAGTTGTTCACTTAAGAGAAAGAGCCATGGATTCTTGCAAAATAAAAACTCTTGGGTACACTGATCCTTCAATAAGTTTGGTTTTCATTCATTGCTATTCAATTTGCCAACATTTATAAGATAGGGTTAGTAGACACTTCAAATCCCCACAATTTCAGTAAACCTTAGAATATCTTTTATGCATGTCCTTTTAATTCCGACAGAGTTATTAGTTTTAAAACTTACCTTTACTCAAGAACGAGCAAAGACCTAAGCGTGGGGGTGTGTTGACGGTCAAATTCGATATCTTTTATTATTGTTCAGACCAACATATGACCAAATTAAAGGAACATAAACTAAAATTTTGCCAATTAACAATGTTCCACAAGTTTTGGTAAGATTTTGAACATAGGGACCTACTAAGTGAAAATGGGCCCGAGCCGGGCAAAAGAGTGGGTCGGCCGATCCGTCCTAGGCCTGCCGACCCACACTTGTTGCCCAACCGGGTCAGGTCTCCTCCAGGGCTTCTAGAAGGGTACCTAGAAGACATCTACACCATCCGTTGCAGTCGGTTTGATCCAAAAGGCAAGACTCCTTCACAAGCCATGCATAGGATTCTAAAGGAACCCAATGCTACTAACTTCCAAATGCCAAACCGTCATTGGGAGAGCATCTACACCGCACATGGAGCATCCAAGGCGAATTGGGGGGCCGGGATCGACCGAAGGCAGGCCGGCCGACCCACCTCGGCATGCCCCTCAGATCCTCCTTCGGTGTGGGAGCTGGTGACATGTGTCCAAGACTGTTGCAACCCCCCATTGGTCACGGTTGCCTATAAAAGGAGGCCATCTCCCTCATTTGAGAAACACAAAGTGGTGGAGAGCTCATTCTAGTGGCGCTGCGCTGCGCTGCCCAGATACCAAGTAGAGTAGGAGAGAGAGGAGAGTTAGTGTAGATGAGGAGTCGGAGTGTCGGTATCTCTCCACTAGAGCTCCGGAGATGAACTCGGGTGCGGGTTCTGCCTGTCTTCTATCGGTAATACTTAGTTCTACCCATTTATCAATCAAGTTTACTTCATTTATTTTGTCTCTGTTGGTACTAGGCTCGTGCTATCTCTTGAGTGCTAAAATCTCTGTGCTTAGTTGTCACAATAGAAATTAGTGCCAAAGGTAGTGGGAGTATGTATTGAGTGACGTCCTTGATACGTATTAATTCTAGGTACAGACGTGGTGTCTGGACTAGTTAGTAGCCAGTAGGCACTTGATTCAACGGTTGTGTGGTAGGTAGTAGGAAGTGACAGTCCTACTATCTGGCGTTGACTTTGTGAAGTCCACCCCGTTAGTTTTAGATCAGTTGAGCCCAATCGGGGGGATCATAACTATCCGGGATTCAGACACAACATAGCGGGTAGTACTGAATCGACCGAGCTCCGATACAGAGTAACAACATAAAGGACTTAAATCTTGAATTAATTGACTAGTGTCCGTAGAGCCTCTCGACCCGAAATACATTTACCCCACTTTTGTCAATTCCCCTCCATATCCATTCGGGTGAATAACACTAGAAACTAGACACTTCTCGTTCTTCGTGGGAAACGATACCTTTGGAATACTCTAGGGTGAAAGCTACTGCGATATCCGTGCGCTTGCAGATTAAAACTCTAATAGGCATAAGAATCACCAACACTTGCAGATATTTTTACAAAACCACTAAATAAGAATAGGTTTTTCAAACTGCGAAATGAATTAAATGTGCTGGATAAGTCAAATGCAGTTTGACACCTAGACTGGACTACGGGAGAGGTCTCATTATAATACCTGTACATATGAGTTTGTGACTTGAGCTGTCTTTTATACTTGTTTCTCTAGTTGCACCTGTAGTTTGCTCCATTGTCTAGAGAACTAGTGCCTGGAAATGAAGTGTGTGTTAGGTTTGCTTAGAGCCACCTGTTTCTCTCTATGTTGCTCATGTTCAATGGATAATCTAGTTCTAGTCCTTTAGTTGAACTATCTATTACTTGGTGTAAGCAGGATGGCTAATTGGGAACCTTTTAAAAACTGCTGAGCAAACAAAATAAATAAGCTGAGACAGTCCCACCAGTCCTTCCCAACGAGATAGCTCACCATTGCACTAGGCGTGAACTTGGGGGGGAAGTCTGGATGACCAAGACGGTTGCCTCCAGTGTAATGCTAGGTGCCGTTGCCTAAGGCTTGGGACAAAGGTAAATTTGAAAAGAGGCAAAAGCCCAAATGCTTTAAAAATGAATAAATGCTCAACACCAAAAATTCTTTTTATCTCTTGAAGCTTGAAGTGCCAAACTTGTAATTTGATTAGCTTCTTCTAAAGATACTAGTTCTACATTACTCCCTTGCACTTGATTACCCAGTTTGAAACTTGTGGCTATATGTTCACCTCTTATATGTGCTTGGTAATAACTTAGTGAACTTCACCTAAATTTGGCTAATTTTGATTCAAATTGACTAAGTAACCTTGCTCTAGCTTTGATAGGCTGTGGGGTGATCTACTTGTGCATTCTAGGTACTTGTATAAACTACAAAGCTCACAAGTTCATTCTCATTTGTGCTTTCCAAAAGTGGTGCCAGTTTAAGTGTTTTTTTGCATTTTGCTAACAAGAAGGGGGAGAAAAATGTGCAAACCAATCTCAATTTGCTAAAACTGGCTAAGGGAGTGATGGAGAGTGAAATGTTTTAGTTGTAGTGAGCATGTGTTGAAGGGGAGCATGAGAGCTAAGAGCAAATTGAGCCCAAAATTTCATTTCAGCACTTTAATCACTACAACACGAACCGGTTCTTAGGGCGCCTATAAATGCCACAAAAAAGGTATAAACGCCCCAAAAGAGCTTTTCATGGCTTTTATGTGGCGTTAAGAAAAGTGCCGTCGGGAAAAGTCATTCCCGGCGTTTAAACTTTCCACGGCGATTAATTGTGCCGGGAAAACACATCTACCATGGCGTTTTTAAACGCCGGGAAAACTGGCCTATCACGGCGTTTTTAAACGCCGGGAAAACACATCTACCACGGCGTTTTTAAACGCCGGGAGAATTGGCCTATCACGGCGTTTATATGCGCCATGAATCGAAGCTAACAATGGCAGTTGTATACGCCACCAAATACACATACGACAGCATTTGCAGTTGCCCTCGTTTGTATATAACGACGTTTAGAGAAATAACCGTGCTTCATGATTATCGTACGATTAAATCATTTCATTAGACCCAAATCATGTGCACAGACATTACAACAAAGAACACTTCTGAGCATCACACGATATTTCCCATGATCATGACATATATAATTTTTTCACAATATTTTCCCCTTCCATATATATCAGTGTTGCATGTGGCATTACAAGTTTACAATGAACAAAACATGCATGTTATAGCTATGGGACCGAATCACCGGATACCCGCAGTACTCCTAAAAAATAACAAAACTTGCCTAATCAACTAAAGAAGTAATTTACAATGAAAAAATCTTTCCTAATCAACTAAAAAACAATTCGTACAAGTTAACACGCCACAATAACTTCAAACTGCATGCTCTTCTCATATGACCAATATTTCTTTGTCACCATGGAAATCTTGAGTCAAACTGTAAATTGTTGAAGTAATCGTTAATTCAAACGGAAGAAACAACAGACTTTTATAGAAAAAAGAAAATACAAATCCCATTATAAATGAATTGCAGATAATTCACTCCAGATATATAAGTAAGTTCCTTAGTATTATTCCTTAGTATTATCAAAACTAATGGACTAAGATCCACAAGTAATTCATTTCAAAATGACTGAAATCTAAACAAAAAAACTAGTTTCCTTAGTACTATGATAATATCAGCACTAGTGATAAACGGTCCTAATCAATTGCAGGACTATATTGGTTGATATAAATAGTTTTGCCTCGGATTTGTGCTGGTTGTGAAGATGATGTGAAGTAAGAAACCATTGATATTGTTTGATTGTCTGCAAAGAAGATTAATTTCACATAAATAATCCTGGCATGGTCATGTAGCGCTAAAGCAGTAGTACAAAATGTTCGTTATTACAGTGATTTCAAATCTAGCAAGATTTGAACCCGACTTGCAATAATTAAAGGGACATGTTAAAAGTAACCTATTTCCGAATCATACTGCATACCTTGATGTTAAAGCCAGCTTTATCACTGGTTTCAAGAAGCATCACACTGAGGTCCCCTTGCTGTATTGAAACTTGCCTGATTCGTGAGAAATAACATAACTTGAACACAAATATGAAAGCAGAACAGCTCTTTCAAACTACATCAAGGTATCCAAATATTGGCGATCCATATATTAATCATGTCTTACATCCAAATGTTCATAAATATATTTAATAATAAACTAAATCACAACAAAATAAATGATATTTAAATAATTTTTTGAGTAAGACGAATGGTCAAAGACGTATGCAAAAGTCAACGGCGACTTCTTTTCGTGACCGGAGGTAGTATAAATGAGGGTAGCATGGACATTTCACCTATCGTCTTAATCCTTGTGCCCAACTCTAAAACAGCCTATATTTGCAATCAGAGGGAGTACTATGAGACATGTAATTATTTTGCATTACATGGTTTTCTGAAGCAACACAACGCACAAATAAATAACACCCCCACTGCGAATATTGGTACATATAACAGAAACAACAAACCTGTGGTAAACTCCATCTAATATTATACAAAACCGAAACATATAGAAAAAAATCAACAATGTCAATCCCACCAATCTCTTGTCCCCTAGGTTGGTTTTGTTTCTAACAAGCACAATGATAGTAATATCACTTCCATTGTTAGTGCGGACTTCCTCTATCCACTTCAAAATATTTAAGAATGAGGAAGAAAATAGTAAAAGTTCTGTATTATGATTTAACTGAAACATAGCAATGTCAAGTTCCGAGTTATCTTGCGACCTCTGCATATCTGGTACCAATAGAAAATCTTAAGAGCTGCAAGACAACATAGAGAGGGAGAAAGAGATTACTTGCAACGTAAATTCTTAAGAGTCTCTGATATAGCTTGGATCAAACTCCTAAATCTTTCCTGACCAGCTGTATCCCTCCAAAGAAAAGAAAAGAAACGTAAATGCAGCAGTTAGTGGAACAAAAAGGGATTACCTCCC
>SPJY01023245.1:2624481-2649803 GCA_005191435.1 Raddia distichophylla
AACAGGCTAAACTAGTTGTTTCAACAGGCTATATATATTGTTCCAATAGGCTAAACCAATTGTTTTAGTATGCTATAAATATTGTTCCAATAGGATAAACCAATTGTTTCAGATGGTTATACGTCCACTAGGTAAAAGTAATTGTTCCAATAGGATAAACCATTTGTTTCAACAGACTAAATTAATTGTTCCATTAGGATAACCATTTGTTTCCGCAGTTCATACAGATTGTTCCAATAGGCTAATCTAATTGTTTCAGGAGGCTATACATATTGTTTGCAATAGGCTAAATTAATTGGTGCACTTGGTTATACGTTCAGGCAAAACTAATTGTTTCAGCAGCTAGTCATATTGTTTCAATAGGCTAAACTAATTGTTGCACTAGGATAAACAAATTGTTTCAGTAAAATTTTATATAGCAACGTTGGTTTAGTTTTGTTCGTAAAAAAATAAGGAACACACTGGTACAAACGGTTCGTGGATTGGAGCTCCCAGTCAAACGTTATGGCTGTCGAAAATGAAACGAAAACGGAATATTTTCCGCTGACATCAGCTTGCATCATCCATGCAAAAAGAGAGGGAGAGGCGTTGTATGCTATTTTGATTGGCTGGCATTTTGTGCGGGCCTAACATTTGCAGCACGCGCTCGCTGGTGTAGCTGGGCCGGGCCAACGAAGGCAGCGTCCGATCGATCGATTAAGGATCGGACGTCCGAACCCAAGACGCATCCTTTTTAATGTTAGTTACAGAAGTATTTTGGAGATAAATCTACTCATAATTATTTTCGTGCATCCAATTTTGATATTTTGCTTATCTTTGCTTAGTTAAAAAAAGTTTGATTTTTTAATCCGTATCTTTCTATATCAAAGACTATTTTAAGAGCTCTAAAAGCAAAAGTCAAACGCAAGGCATTCGGCTCTTTATTTTATATTTAAATTTTTAAATTTTTTAAAATAAGTTAGATAAACAAATAAATCAAATAAAATAAGAACATAAATCAAATTCAGATTTGATATGGTGACAAAACAGAGCAACAACAGTGTGCTGGACCAGGCTCACATTTGGGCTGTATCAAGGGAAGGTGCTGGACCGGACGCCCACATAGGCTGGACCAGGCCCATCAACAAGTAAATGGCTGATTGTTTTCCAGAGAACCCCGAGTCAAAAAGCATGTCAACCCCTCGTTCGTTAGAGCATACCCAATGACACCTCCATATTTCACCTATCTCATCCATATTCATCCATTTTTCTATTATTACTCTTTTTTTCTACATTTTCTCTCTTATATTTTATTCCTACTGGTATAATTACTATTGGAATCTCCCAATTTTACGAGGGTCAAAAAATATACACGAGGGCTGAAAAATGCCCTCGTAAGATAATAGATACTCATGAGGGCTTTTTTAAGCCCTTGTGAGAAAGCATATAGTCACAAGGGCCGAAAGGGGTTGTCACAACAAACTGTAGCCGCCAGCTACTCACGAGGGCCAATAGTTTGCCCTCGCGAAATATGGCCCCAATAATTGCTCGCCTACACGCCCATGTGTGCACGTGGGGCTTATTTGCGAGGGCTCACTGTTGACCCTCGTTTGTAAAACTACCTGAGCAACTACTCGCGAGGGCCCTCTGTTAGCCCTCGCGAATAAGAGGCCTTATAAATCCCCTCTCCCCCCACACACACATTTTGGTCTTGCGTTGTTCTTCCATAGATACTTGGTTAACTCCGGTTACTAGGAAGAATACTTTGCCGAGTTCGACTTCGATAGAGATACGACGGAGTCATCATCAGTCCCCGGAGAAGACTAGTGCTAATTAGTGTGTAATGGGTAATGCGTAATGTGTGTAATGCATAAATAATGTATTATATAATTTGATGTGTTGAATTTACGAAATGTCTACTCGAATGTTCAGTGTATCGATAAACAGATAGTGTGAGCTAAGAAAGGGTCAACATTAGAAATATTCGTTTTATATATGTTTTAAATTTTTCTATGGCAAAAAATGTTACATAAATGAATATTAGTGACTCAAATATATTTTAAACTATTATTTGTTATTTAAAAAAATTAAGCATAGGAGGGAAGGAGGGTATTTATTAGTAGCGAGGATTTTTCAAAAACCCTCGTATATAATGCTTATACGTGAGTAGAAGTGGGCCGTCCCCTGCGCGCCCACCGACGTGGGCCCCGTAGACATGTTGCGAGGGTTGTGGGGCCCTCGCGATAAAGCTGCCCGGCTAGAGAGTCGTGAGGCTTACCAAAACCCTCGCGTTTAACTATTCGCGAGGGCCATGCCCTCGTGTTCTGTCGTTATTTGTGGGGAAGAGAACACGAGCACCTGTTTGCGAGGGCCGGCCGTCATGAATAGTTAATCGCGAAGGCTGCTGTCTTTATCGTGAGGGTTTTCAGCCCTCGGTATTGAGGGAGATTCTCATAGTGAATGTTTTGAGGATAAAATAAGGACCAAAAGAGGATAGCATTTAAAATGCCCTTATATAGCTTAAATTTGAACAAGAAACACAACTGATACACCACTGAGCTTCATGGTGACACGGAAACTGCCCTTCCGACCTCCGGAAAGAGGCAAAAGCAAAAAAGAAACCTACACACTACTACTAGCCCATCTCAGCAGCCATGCTAGATAAAAATAATAGAAGAACCTTCTGTGTTTTCTCCTCTTCTGTGTTTTCTCCTCTAGAGACGATGAACTCCACATTACAACGATAAGCATCATGGCACGACGCCACAATTAAAATTTCGCATGCATGGGGGCGGAGAACTCCACGTTTCACAAGGCTCGGCCCCGAGCTCAGAGAGATCGAAAAAAGATGGTGCAGACATCATCAAAGCCACAGAAAGGGACACACGTGACGATGGCAGGTGGATCATTACATGGTCGTTACGGTAACAGGGACGACGATAAGGAGGCTCATGCCCTAAGTTTAGAGAGATCGAAAGCAAAGATATGCACGTGATGGTGGCAGGTGGACCATTACATGATGACTTGTCATTAGGGTAATAGAGCTGACAGCAATGAAGACCCCTCGATCCGGTGGTGAGCCGCATCCACGAGACATGCAATGTCCCGCAACCATGGCTTGGCGGGGGAATCCCCCACCAACTCCACCGGACGGTGCTCCGGCAACATGCATATAGCATGCAGGTTCTAGAATAGGGAGGCCTCCTCCAAGGCCAACCGCCGCCAAACCAGAGGCGCATCCGCCACCGAAGGAGCAACCTCCTGAGGGCGCGATGAAGACACCTCGTCCTGCCGCCGGCTGAACGGCTTCCGGCGAGGATCACTGGCTTCTCTCTCCGATCCGTGCTTCGACATTCTTGCTCCTCGAGGCGCCATGGATGATCTGAGAAAAGAAAAGCCGACCGGAGAAACCTAGAAACAAACCAACCACTACCCCTCTACCTGGCGCACCACTGTTGGCATGTTTCAGCTGACAGGTTTTTCGAGACCTAATCCGGTTGTTCGGCAGTGGGGGTGTGCGTGGCCGGCTCGGTCCTCTCCTCTCTCTCTTCGGCCCAGGAACGCAAGGACAACCACTAGGTTTTACCAAGGTTCAGGCCCCCTGATTGGATAACAGCCCTAATCCTGCTCAAGCCTTTTGCAATGTATGAACTGGCTAGGCTTTGGAGATCCGATCTCAGGATCGATCCGAGAACCCCCTTACAGATGCACCCCTAGCTCTTATATACCCAGGCTGGCATGGGTTACAACGTGCTACACAATGCGCATTAAATGATCCTACCATCATGGCCATCATTTGATGGGAACACGGGGGTGGCCCGATCTTCTGGTGAGACTCAAGGGAATAATTTCGTTCTGATCGGAGAGGCGACCTTGACCATTCGGCACTCAACCTTGCAAGGATGACAACCCGGCAATCTATAAACCACCAAATCTGCTTGTTATCAACCACGCCAAGAACGCGATTGACCTAACCACGAAGGTCGTTTCCTGCAAGCGATCGAATAACAAGCAAGAAACAAGATAAACACAATTTAAAATTGCAAATATTGATGAAGCACTTGGATAAATTTAAGGTTCGATAACACGACTCGGGTGGTCTAGCCGATACACACAATTTGAGGGGGAACCACACGGGGTCTACTAACACACAACCAAACCTGAGTCTAGACAACGATGTCTACGCCGTACATGAGAGGAGCGGCGACTAAAAGGGAGTGCTGGATGTCCTAGGGTTTCCCTAGGGCATGCACCACATGAGCCTCATCCCAACAAGCTTATCTCCTAATCTTTCCGTAGAATGGTAGAACATCAAACAAGGACATCGTATGTTGCCTGGGCATCCGTTTGAAGTTGTGTCGCGTGTAGATGGCTGAATTGGATTTGGACTCTAGCTGGCCTTTCTCTTTAGCCGTCTTTGGAGTGGTGTGACCTTTATGACCTGAAGGAGTGGATGAGGAGGAGATGTGCCTTTCTTGAATGCGCCTTCAAGTATGCGTGGCGGCCAAGGTGGCGGACGGAGTGATGGATACCATGGCATCATGTCCGAAGGTGATGAAGACCAACTGTGTGATCGACCTGGCCAAGGTGGGGATCGATGAAGCCATGTTGTTGTAGCTGAAGGAGAGGATGCAATTAATTGTCGCCAATATGTCACGACAGTAGTGCAAGAAGTAGAGGAAGGAGTGGCGGTCGCATCCATGTGGGCGATGTACTCATCATTCTCTCCTTTTTGAATTGGAGTCATCCTCGACTCCATCACATGTTCATGCAAAAGGTTAGTAGAAACACGGGAAAAGGGAACATGCACATCTTTTGATTCAAAATTATAGGAACTTAACATGACATGACCAAAAATATTATCATCCTCTAGTTGGGAACATTCATTTTTGTCAAAAAGATTTTATATCGCAACAAATGTAAACTCGATGCACCATGCACTCTCCTTTATCATTATTTTTGCCTATGACATGCATATTATTTTTATATAAATGTGGAAAATCTAAATGTTTAAAAAGTTTCTCCTCTAGACTATTTAGATCACAAAGAACATCGAATTTAATGTAACCAAAAGTATTTAAAGAAGACATTAATTTTTGCTCATCTTCCTCGTTTGCAATGCGAAGAACATGTCTATTATCTTCACAAGTAATTGGTTCAAAAATATAAGTTGCATGTTCATTCAGTAGTTGTAGTCACAACTCTTCTTTATCACAAATGACACTAAGCATATCATCTTGTGGCAAAGAAAAATCAGAAGAGGTTTTCACTAATTGTTGCTCTACAATAGCATGAGTAGTGGAAAAATTTTGCTCATAAGAAACATTATCATGCTGTGCAAGGGCATCATCTTTTTCATCACCTTGTACGACCTCTTCAGTTGATGTAGGTGAAACATCAATTTTTTATCTTCATTTACACATGTTACAACAATGGTTTTTCCTCTTTTCTTTTTCTCCGTTTCATCCTCCTTCTCTCGAGAATGCTTACCCTCCTGCAAAATGTTAGCTACAAGAGGCAACGCAACAATGGGTTGGTCTAATAAAGCTAGAAATTCATTCAACGATTTATTAATCACACTTTCAGCTCTACATGCACATTTCAACAATTGTAAAAGAGAACAATATGTTTCATCAACGAGAATATCTTGAATATCCTCATTAAGTCCTTTCAAAAATCTATTTTCAATTGCGTCTTGACATTCCATTAATCCACTTAGTTTTAACAAGGTCTTGAATTTGTGATAGTATTCCTTTACCTTCAATTTACCCTGTTTCAGATATTTCAGGTCAAGATAAGCATAGTCGGCATCATAGTCTTCGAACATATCTCTAGGTGGAAAAGGAAAAAATACATTGTACTTCTTCACATGATGATGAGAGGTGTAACCTGCCATTGTTAGTAGCAAACAAGAAAATACACGGGTATATTCCTATAAAATACTAGGTAGTGGAGTCACTCAAGTCACACTCACTCAAACATTTACCTTACTCTTACAAGTTCTTACTACACAAGCAGACGGTGCAACCTGCAGCTGGTTCATGATAATCCAATCAAAGGTGGTGATAAAGCGATAGTGAGGTCTACCCCTGTTTGGCTAATAGAACGGCAGAGCT
This sequence comes from Raddia distichophylla, assembly GCA_005191435.1. Classification (NCBI taxonomy): domain Eukaryota; kingdom Viridiplantae; phylum Streptophyta; class Magnoliopsida; order Poales; family Poaceae; genus Raddia; species Raddia distichophylla. The sequence goes on from SPJY01023245.1 coordinate 2,630,577, forward strand.
TGGATAGGCCAAATATGTTGCAAGGAATATTAGATATGTTACTCAGCTAATGCAAAAATCAAATAATAATCCAATAGTTAACAATGTCCTAAGTTGTTGTCACAAGGATAGATGATAAAGCAAACAAAATAGTACAGGTAACAAAATGGATTTGATGCACCGTGCAAAAACCGAGTGGATAGCCTAGGGGTGGGACCAGGTCGGTTTGACCCTTTGGGCCACTGATCCAATTGAAATTTGTTTACCAAAATGGATCCATGGGTTCAGCTCAACCAAAACAAGGGCAGAATCGGTTCGACCCTACCGATCCATTGGATCGAAGCGGTTCGACCCGCCGCCTCCCCTCCCGGCGGCTCCCCTCCCGCTGCCGACGCCTCCCCTCCCGGCGGCTCCCCTCCCGCCGCCGGCGCCTCCCCTCCTTGGTATGTATTGTATTTGCATGTTCCTGGTATATATTTTGCAGAAAATTTCAGATGCAAAGAAGTATAATGGTTTCCATTGCTTGTTCATCATGCCATGTCAGCAGACAATCAAAAGCTTTCTCTGATTTTATTATTACCCTGCCTGATTTTGCATGTTTATATCTTTTTTACTGTCGTATGATTGATAGCACAGCAATTTTTAGTAGAATTGATCTGTTACCTTTCAATTGGCTCTGATGAATGTTTTTAATGCCTTTATTTGTGATGTTAACTTATTACATTTAGTTTACTATGCCTAAGATATACTTTATTCATACCAGATTTGTGTCAGGTGTTTTCCATGACCTACATGAGCAAGTAATAACTACATCTGCTAGGGGGCGTAGGGTGCTCACTCCAGTACAAAACATTGAAGTAGCACTTCCATCTCTTGAAAAAGCTGTGAAGAATCAGAAGAGCCATATACATTTTGCTTATGTGCCAGGTAGTCACTTCATCAATGTCAAAATATGTGTTCACGAGCATGAAAACTTGTGCTAATTGCTAAGGACTTGCAATTCTCATATGTGCGTTTAAATCTCCCGTAGTCATCTTGGCCATTTAGTTGACATTTATTTGTTTGCATACGCATCAGAATAGACTGGTACTAGTTGAAGTTGCCTAAAGTTGATCTCATGAGATTGTCAGATTGATAGCTGCATCATCAAATGGCAACCCGATACATGGTCAAACTTACATTTATTTTTTTGCAAATTGGTTGAGTTTGGTTCTTTGGTGTCATATCATATTAGTAAGAACCCTCTTTTTTAACAAGTTACATTGGCCATGTTGTCACGGCAGCCTATTTGGTGCTAATGAATTTAGATTAGCTTTACTATTACTAGATCCACATGGTACAAGATCGCCCATTTCTAATGCAATCTCATAATCGAATGCAACATTAACATTAATAACAGTTTTTGGTACCTCAGATTATCATTTCATGTATATTTATGCTAAGGTTTTCTTTGATATTTGAACATGGATACAAATCATTCAGTTGTCCGTTTATGGGCCATGTAGTTTGATTTGCGCTGCAAATATTTTTGTTGCCTTTTTGTTAGTTAAAATTCAAGTTAGAGATAATTCTTTTAGCACAAATTGTTGTTTTGCTGCTTGAGCTAGCTAGCTACTAAGTGGAATTCTTAGCTATTTGTCTAATGTCATAGGCTCTTCATTTGTTTTTGTAGCTTGTGAGGGTGATTGTGTGGAAAGAACAATGGATATGACTCATCCTCGGGAAGTAGGGCCTGCAGTGAATTTGACACCAACAACAAGGACGTCATCACCAACAACACCCGTTGCCCTTGTTGGTACCCTTGACGGTAAGCTTCCCTTAATTCTACATTCTTTTGTGGTTGTGGTAAACTAGGTTCGATCAATTCTAAATAATATAAATGCGCTAAACTAATTCGTTCATTCTTGCTTAACAGATGTCGTTGTTGACACCCAGATGCTTCTGGATGATGATAATGATGAGGATGACAGTGATTATGTAGAAAATGAGGATGAAGGAATTGATGCCGAAGAAAAAGGGGATGAAATTGTGGCCGGTATGCAATCCCGGCTTAATAGGTGTACAAGAAAGTTTCGTTCGAAGGCTTGACGAGAGTATATTCCTATTCAAGTTGGGGGTGAAGTTACCAAAGGGCAGTGCAAACATTGTAATATACAAATTGGAGCTAGGCGCGGGATTGGAACAAGTGCTTTGACTACACATTTGAAGTGGTGTAAAGAAAGGAAGAAAGCTCATAGTGTGGCAGCGCAATTGAATGCAGCCGTTATGTCTCCTGATGGAGTGAGATTAGGTGAGTGGAGCTTCGATCACGATGTCTCATGGAGGGAGTTAGTTAGGATGATAGTGTTGCATGAGCTGCCATTTTCAATTGTGGATTATGATGGCTTTCAAAGGTTTGTGTCCAGCCTGAACCCAGCCTTCAAGATGTTGTCCAGAAGAACAGTAAGGAATGATTGCCTAAGAGCATTTGAGGAGCAGAAAAAATCTTTGAAGGAGGTGCTTAGCAAATCAAAATCAAGGATCTCACTTACGATGAATCTATGAACCTCAAATCAAACTATGGGATATATGTGTATAACATGTCACTTCATTGGTGCCAATTGGAAGTTGGAAAAGAACATAATCAAGTTGCTTTCTTGGAAACAACACACACTGCTGTGGCAATGCACAATGTGATTCTCAACAACATTTGAGATTGGAATTGTGATGATAAATTGTTCACGATCACTTTGGATAATGCAAGAAGCTACAGTGCAATGGTAAAATTGTTGAAGAAAAATCTACTTGCAAAAAGAACATGTTGATTGAAAAAGGTAGATTTCTGCATCAGCGTTGTGCAGCCCATGTGCTCAACTTGATATGCCAAGCAGGATTGAATTATCTGAACCCCATTGTTAGCCAAGTCAGGGAGAGTGTGAAATATGTTCGAGGATCTCAAGCTCAAAAAGAAAAATTTGAGGCAATTGTTTCACAACAGGGCATTACTTGTGAGAGACGGCCATGTATTGATGTTTCTACCTGATGGAACTCAACCTTTGATATGGTCAGTACGGCTTTACCATTTCGAAGAGCTTTTGATTCATTGGAGCTGCAAGAGCCTCAATTCATATATGCACCAACCTTGGAGGATTGGGAGAGGGCTGCGACTGTATGTAAGCTGCTAAAGGTGTTCTATGATGCAACCAAAGTTGTTTCAGGGTCCAACTACCATACGGCACATTTGCATTTTTAAAAAATGTGGCAAGTGATGATGTTTCTAGAGAAGTATGGTATTGAGGTGGATTCTAGCATCCATGATACAATCAAATACATGCAAAAGAAATTCAAAAAGTATTGGAAGTTGTCTTGGTTATCATTGTCCATCTCTGTTGTGCTTGATCCACGGTTCAAGTTCTCCTACCTGGAGTTTCGTTTTGGTCAAGCCTTTGGGAGTAAAGCTACAACTAAGCTTGCTAGGGTGAAAAAGGTATTTCGAGACCTGTTTGAGGAATATGTTGACCTAACTAACTCCACTTCAAATGATACAGAGATGGGGGCAAATGATACTGAGATTAGAGCAAATGATATGGACCCATTAGCGAATTGGGATCGTCATCTTAACCTTAGTATCCGTTCAACATCTTTGGTGACCTCTGAGTTAAACATTTACCTAGCAAAGGCTCCTCTTCCTCGCACTAGTGACTTTAACATACTCAGCTGGTGGCAAACGAACTCAACGGAATATCCAACACTTGCATGAATGGCTCAAGATATATTGGCAGTACCTGCTTCGACAGTAGCACCCGAGTCCGCATTCAGTATAGGAAATAGAGTCATATCTGATTTTCGAAGTAGGCTAACACCTGAAATTATGGAAGCGCTCATATGCCTTCAAGATTGGCTAAGATATGGTAATATATATAGATATAGATATAGATATAGATAGATAGATAGTAGATAGATAGATTTCTCTTTTAAGTTTTTATCCTTCAATAATAATACCTCTCTTTTGAATTGCAGGTTCATTTAAATTGAGCATTGCATCAATTTTTGACAATGTTGATCAAGATGAAGTTCTTGCATGAATTTCTTGTTCGATAGGTATTTAGCATTTTTTCACTTAACTTTTCTTCCACATCAATTAGCACCGCATGCATATGCAAATTTACATATATAGGTATCCGTTGTTGTTAAAACGGTAGACATGCAAAAACAAAAGTAGATTAAGAACATATATATCCAGACAAATCTTGTTATCTTATATATCGATGTAGTATGATTGTTGAAGTGTTAATGCCTCATCAATTTTTAATCCGAACTAGTCTAATATTTTGAACTTTGCTTTAATGTTGTGTAGTTGTAAGTGGTATCGAGAGAAGTCAGGAAATTAGTCATAAATCCTTGCTCTTTACTATTTTCTTATTTATATGTTAGACTAGTGGTATTATTAACTGGCTCTTTTCTTGGTATGTGTATTGCTGCAAATTCCCTTATAGTTAGTTCTGGGACAGTGAGAATAAGATGGATAAAATCTAGTTGTTCCGATGGTAAAATCTAGTTGTCCTATAATCTTCTCTTAGTATGTAATTGGATGGAAGTGCAAACAGTAAACTTCAAAGGATGGCTGTCAAATTGCACGTTTTAAATTTCTTAGGGCCTGTTCTCTGAATTATTTGTCAGACAAATTTGTGGTCTACTCTTTACTGTACTCGGGTTTTGTATGCCACAGTTCCTTTCAAGATTATTTGCAGCATCATGCTTTATATTGTAATGGCTAGTTTTCCTCTATTGAATTATTGCTGAATTGTATACAGCATTGTGTTGTACATGATGCGCCAGAGAAACATGCATCAGAGTGCATGATGTACCACCACTCCATCTGGTGCTGCTCCTGCCGCTGCTGCCCTCTCTTGTTTGGATGGAAACGTCACATATTATCTTCCCCGGCCTGAACTATTACTTTCTTTAAGTGCCATCCTAAAAAGCAGCATCTGCGTATTATTTTTCTTCCCTGCCTGCTGTCACTGCTCCCAAATGTTGCTTAAAGCCTGTAAAAGGCCATCTGTGTGCTCTGTAAGGAAGGAAGCAAATTTGTTGCCTCAGAAGAAGCTTTTCCTTTTGCCTCTTTTAAGGTACCATCTAATGGATATGAGCCATCCAATCCTTTTGATCTAAAGGCTTGTATTAGTCCTTAACTTTTTTATACTACCAAGTTAGTATATTATACTACAAACGTAGTATATCTCTAGGAGGGTATAATTGACTTATGTATAATTATATATAGAAATAAATAAACAATTTATTAAATTAATAGATTAAATGTGCATGCATTTGGATTGAATAAATCTAACGTCAATAAAAAAATAGAATCGACAATGAAATTATTTTTTATTTCTCACTAAACTTCGATGAAAATTCGTATTTTAAGATTTTAAATCAAACATATTTCATGGAAAAAAGAAATCTCTATGTTTTTTTAGAAATCGACCATAACTAATTGGAATCGTCAAAAAAATAAGTATTTCAACGATTTCTTTAGAAATGTGTGTTTTGTTATCAAACAAGAAATGGGATTGGGATTTTTGTCTAACGGACAAAAGGAAATTTGTGGATTAGATCGGGATATATTTACTTTCTTTAGACGCTTAACTTTATCGGCATAACACGCTTGCGCTGCCGCTAATTACGGATTCATGCTTTTTTTTAGTTTGATTCGTTCCTAAAAATGGCAATAATTACGGATGCATGCATTAATTAGTTTGATTCGTTCCTAAAAAAACTACCATACGTTCATTCCTGCCGTGTGAGCATGTAAGGCATGCATTAAATAATTCGATTCATTGTTTATCAAAAAAAACTTTCCATTCATGTTGTTTTCAACTATGCATGCCCATGAAAGAAAAGCCTAAAATATCCATAAAAAATGGACGGTCAGATCTAAATTATACTACCAAGGTAGTATATTATCAATAGGTACCGTAAAAGAGCCCTTTCCTTTGGCCGGTAAAATAGCTAGCTGATGAACTTGGAAAAGTGATGGCATATGTACTGCATCTCATGGTTACTTGACAATTTCTTGCCTGTCATTGTCATTTGTCGGTGGGCATGTGGCTTAACTGTCCTGTTCAACCATTTGCTTTATGATTTTCAAGCTTTTCCCGTTTTTTTTCCTCTCGGTACTGGCTAAAATATATGAAAGGCAAGTTGATTTTATGGGAACTTGTGCAGGCCAATCAAAACTCACTGTTTGGTATTTGCACGAAAATAATTAAGTGCAATTAGGAAGGCTTGGTGCTGCAGCCAAACAAGGTTCGGTAAAATAGGAGGGTACCAACCAAATTAGCAAAAAGATAAGTAATAAACTAGGCTAAACATGGTCGGTACAAAAATTGAGCCTGCCCTTCCTTTTCTTTTTCTTTAGCACATGCTACGCACATAAAAGATAGCGCGTGGTGCAAGCCTGGAAGGGATGGTTGGGTATATTTCGTGATTCAGCGAGTACAGCAACAACAAAAAAAAGGTTTCTGATTTCAGGCTTTTCATATTTGGTGGTCGCGGCGATGAAATAAAGTGGCTGTTCCCTGATGATGGTAGCCGGTGGCTAATAGATGACGACATGGAAGCAATGGATCTCTTTTGATGTTTTTTTTTGGTTCTAGGTGCAAAAGTGACAAAGATAGCAACTGCGAACAGTCTAACGCATGGATTAAAATTTGATAAAGAAAAACTAAGAACAAATCTAGACACAAAGGGTTTGCTATGATGGATAATGATGAACACAAAAAAAAACTTGGGGCTTTTTTTCTGGATTATAGGTATGAAAACAACTATTCTAAGATAAAAGATTTCTCACCAGGGAACCGATGCTCTGATACCAAATGATGGAAACACGGGGGCGGCCCGATCTTCTAGTGAGACTCGAGGGGATAATTTTGATCTGATCGGAGAGGCGATCTTGACGATCCAGCTACCAACCTCGCAAGGATATGACAACCCGGCAATCGCTAAACCACCAAACCTACTCGTTATCAACCACGCCAAGAACGTGATTGACCTGACCACGAAGGTCGTTTCCTGCAAGCGATCGAAGAACAAGCAAGAAACAAGATAAATGCAATCTAAAATTGCAAATATGGATAAAGCACTTGGATAAATTTGAGGTTCGATAACACGACTCGGGTGGTCTAGCCGACACGCAAATTCGAGGGGTCTACAAACACACAACCAAACCTGAGCCTAAACAGCGACGTCTATGCCATATATGAGAGGAGCGGCGGCTAAAAGGGAGTGCTAGATGTCCTAGGGTTTCCCTAGGGCGCGCACCACATGAGCCTCGTCCCAATAAGCTTATCTCGTAAGCTTTCCATAGAGTGGTAGAACATCAAAAACAGACACCGTACGTGGCCTGGGCATCCGTTTGAAGTGGTGTTACGTGTAGATGGCTGAACTGAATTTGGACTCGAGTTGGCCTTCCTCTTTAGCCGTCTTTGGAGTGGTGTGACCTTTATGACCTGAAAGAGTGGATGAGGAGGAGATGTGCCTTTCTTGAATGCGCCTTCAAGTATGTGTGGCGGCCAAGGTGGCAGACGGAGTGATGGATACCATGGCATCATGTCCGAAGGTGATGAAGACCAACTGTGTGATCGACCTGGCCAAGGAGGGGGTCGATGAAGCCATGTTAATGTAGCCGAAGGAGAGGATGCAATGAATTGTTACCAATGTGTCACGACCATAGTGCAAGAAGTAGAGGAAGTAGTGGCGGTCGTATCCATGTGGACGATGTCCTCATCATTCTCCTTTTTTTTGAATTGGAGTCATCCTCGACTCCATCACATGTTCCTGCAAAAGGTTAGTAGAAACATGGGACAAGGGAACATGCACATCTTTTGATTCCAAATTAGAGGAACTTAACATGACATGACTAGAAATATTGTCATCCTCTAGTTAGGAACATTCATTTTTATCAAAAGGAGATTTCATATCGCAGCAAATGTAAACTCGATGCACCATGTACTCTCCTTGATCATTATTTTTGCCTATGACATGCATATTATTTTTGTATACATGTTGAAAATCTGAACGTTGAAAAAGTTTCTCCGCTAGATTATTTAGATCACAAAGAATATCAAATTCAATGTAACCAAAAGTATTTAAAGAAGACATTAATTTTTGCTCATCTTCCTCGTTTGCAATGCGAAGAGCATGTCTATTATCTTCACAAGTAATTGGTTCAAAAATAGAAGTTGCATGTTCATTCAGCAGTTGTGGTAATGATATAAGTGAAACATTATCACACAACTCTTCTTTATCACAAATGACAATAAGCATATCATCTTATGACAAAGGAAAATCAGAAGTGGTTTTCACTAATTGATGCTCTATAATAGCATGAGTAGTGGTCAAATTTTGCTAATAAGGAACATTGTCACGCTGTGCAAGGGCATCACCTTTTTCATCACAATGTACGACCGCTTCAGTTGATGTACGTAAAACATCAATTTTTTTATCTTCATTGACACATGTGACAACAATGGTTTCTTCTCTTTTCTTTTTCTCCGTTTCATCCTCCTTCCACAATGCTTACCCTCCTGCAAAATGTTAGCTACAAGAGGCAATGCAACAGGGTTCGTCTAATGAAGCTAGAAATTCATTCAATGATTCATTAATCATACTTTCCGCTCTACATGCACATTTCAACAATTGAGAAAGAGAACAATCTGTTTCATCAACGAGAATATCTTGAATATCCTCATTATGTCCTTTCAAAAATCTATTTTCAATTGCGTCTTGACATTCCATTAATCCACTTAGTTTTAATAAGGTCTTGAATTTGCGATAGTATTCCTTTACCTTCAATTTACCTTGTTTCAGATATTTCAGGTCAAGATAAGCATCTTCGGCATCATAGTCTTCGAACATATCTCTAGGTGAAAATGGAACAAATACGTTGTACTTCTTCACATGATGATGAGAGGTGTAACCTGCCATTGTTAGTAGCAAACTACTAGGTAGTGAGTCACTCAAGTCACACTCACTCAAACATTGTCGGGACCCCCCTGAATGAGAGTCCCTTCTGTACTAGTCCCTGGATCAGTAGATAGTACACACAGATTTCCAGAACTTGGGTCATAACCATTCTTATTAAAACATTAAATAGTACATCAGAGTGCGGCCGTTAAGGCTCATAATACAAAAGTCTGGCACGCAGGCCATACAACTGCGGAAGCATGGGTACATAGAAGAACCAAAAGAGAAATCCAACACGATCCTACAGGGAAGGCTGTAGTAGCGATCCTAGGCGTCGGAGAAATCCACGTCTTGAACACCATCGGTGAAGTCACCGTCTTCGGGCTCACCATTGTCCGGGTCATAATACTGAGCCTTCGGACCTGCTTATTGGAATGAGTAGCCCCGCGAGTGAACGCGAGGGTGAGTATATGTGAAAATACCCGCAAGACAAATTGACATATGCAAATGAGGGTTTTAGCAAAGGAGGGATCAAGGTTTCATTTGCGGAAAGCCATCTTTATAAATTTTCCTATATCTATGAAAATATGAAAAAGAGTTAAGAAGAGTTAAAACAAATATCTTTCTTTTGAATCTCCAGCTACCCACCGGCTTTAACCCAGCACGGGCAACTCATGGCTACTTGCCATGTCCATCCAATGATCATATGGCTATCTGCCATAGAAATTCAATATCAGGGCTAACCGCCAAATCAAAATCTCAGGGTTATCCGCCATGTCAAAATCATAATATCAGGGCTAGCTGCCATGCAAATCCCATGACTACCTGTCATGCTAACTCAATCACTTCGCAGCCTCCTACTGCGAAGGCCCAAAACAAGACTCATGTGTTATGTCGTGGTTTTCTCTTTAAAGCGCCATTTCGAAAACAAAATGAGAAAATACTACCATGAGGCAACGGTTTGTCGCCTGCCCTTGACCGTGGGTACGGTTGTCTAGACAGTTCTACACTCTGCTCGAGGTTGCACGCTTTACCCACGAGAGGTAATTTACATAGTAAACCACCACAAGATCTTTAACCAACTCGCTCCTAGCTCAGACATCACCACTAAGGATTCAACCCCTGGGTTGGTAGTCAGTTGCCGATGGCCCCCTCTTGCGCCAATAGGTTCAAATCTGTGTGACATCGTTATCCACGGATTCTGCATTCAATTCTATGGCACCGTGTTCTACGGGAACTGACAAATTTTGCTCGATTCTGAGCGGTTTCGTTATCCACGGTCCAATTCCATTAACCACGGATTCTGCGCGACACCGTGTGCTACGGATTCTGATGCCCGAACTAAGAGTTTGCCCATACCAGCACTCGTGGTCGCACTGTTGAACTTAGTTTGTCTACCTCAAGGACTCGGTCCTAAAGGATTTGGGTGGTTCCCACACAGGGCCCAAGTCTCGTGCGTCCTGCACCAATCCATACAACCATCCACCCAAATCAGGGTTTTGCCAAAAATTAATTTTCCCTTTACAGTACCAACTATTGTACCCCAATACTCCCATTTTATCAAACATGACAGCATCAACTATCTTTAAATCACGCAGTTCAAACATTGCATTTTACGTGAAATAACATTGACGACTACAAGCAATAAATAGCAGAGCTAAGCATTTGACGATCAACTAATCAATGAAATGGCAATAAATAAATTTTATATTCCTAGGGTTGACAAGGATCAAGTTTATACATAATAATAAATTTTCTAGGCATTTAACTAATCAGCCTAAGTAATTAGCATTTTTAAATTTCAACATAATATGCATCTTAACAATTCTAGTAAACCATTTATAAATCTAGGCTGCAATATGATCAACAAATATTTGGGGAACATGTCAACAGTGACTTGCCGTAAATGCGGTCTTCCGCTTGTCCAGACAGATCTTCAGTTCCAACTGCGTCCGCGTTCGGATCTAGCGCAAACAGATAAAACACACAATAAATGCAACATTCAAAAACATGCATGAAATGATGGAAAGGACATTTTTAAATTAAAAGCCTGCATTTTTCTGAATTTTTAGAAATTTATTTCACTGAAAATGGAATTGTATTTTCAAAGATAAAAAAATAACAATTTAAATGGCTTATTTCAACAATAAAAGGGTGATGGGCCAGCTGAATCGAAGTGGCCCAAGAGCAACCCGCGCGGAAACAAAGCCTGGCCCGGCCTGGGCTGTGGGGTGGAGGGGCTGCTGGGCCGTCCTGGCTCGGCTGGGCCGACGCAGCTGGTTGGCATGGCTGGGCCGGCTCGGCCTGGCTGAGCCCAGCGCCGAAGGGGAGGAGGGGGCGCTGACGGCTGGGCCCCAGGTGGCAGGGCATAGGGCGGAGAGGAGGTTGACGGGATGGGGCCCGCCTGTCAGCGAGAGAGAGCAGGGGAGCGGCGGCGGGAGGCTCGGGCGCGGCGATTTCAGCGACGGTGGCGGTGCTCCGGCGAGGGCAAGCGAGGGGGAATGGAGAGAGGGCCGTGGGGTTCTCGGGGGAGGGGTCGGCAGTGCAAGGGGAGCTCCGGTGATGGCCGACGGCGGACCGAGGCCGAGTTAGACGACGGCGCATGGCGGAGAGGTCACCGGCGGTGTGAGGGAGGGTTGTAGATGCACCGGCGAGCTCCAGTGGGCGAGGTGTGAGCTTCGGGCGGCGTGGATTGTGGCCGAGGCGGCTCCGGTTGGTGTGGGGTCGTGTAGATGGCTCGGGGCAGAGAGGAATTGCAGCGGCGACGAACTTCGGTGGATGGCGGCGGCAGAGGAGCTCGGGGCTGCGTCGGGGAACAGAAGGGATGGGCTCACCGTGTGGTTTACCTTCGGCGTCGATGGCTACGGCAAAAGTTTGGACAAAGAGGAGGAGGAGAGTGACAGCGAGCGGGCTTTATAACCGGTGGCCGCGGAAAGGACAACGGCAGCGGGGTCCATGGAGGCAAGTGGGAGGAAACGTGACCCGGACGCCAAGCCGGCGAGGACGGTGGCGGGGTCCACGGCGTTTGGAAAGAGTGGCGCAGAAGCCACCGGGGAAGAGACAAGCTGAAGCAGAGAGAAAAGAAAAAGAAGAAGGAGAAAAGAAAAAGAATAGAAAAAGAAAATGGCTGGGGCCCACTGGAAGAAATTTTTATTTTTAAATTAGGATTTCAGAATTTTTATTTTTAACAAATATTTTCCAAATTTTTGGTACAAAATTTAGACATAATTTTATTAAATCAAAATTTCGTCAAAATAGTACAATTATTTTCAAATTTAGAATTAAATTATTTATATTTTATCAAACTCACATCAAAGCATTTATCATCAAATATAAATTTTGATTGATTATTTTGAAACACAAAATATTAAACATTCTTTATATTAAAGCTAAAATATTAATTGCCAAAATATTCTTTTGGCTTTTGCAATTACTTATTTTAAAATTCAAGACAAAATTACTTATTTTTACCAAAATTTTACTTTGACATTTACAATAATTAATTCAAAATATTGAATTTAATTTAGCCTTTAGAAGGTAACATACACATTTTCAAATTAATTAATTTTTCAAACTCATGCACATGAAATAATGATGCCATGATCTTTAGGATTTTTGAAAATGGGGATGTTACAAACATTTACCTTGCTCTTACAAGTTCTTACCATACAAGCAGACGGTGCAATCGGTGGCTGGTTCGTGATAATCCAAGCAAAGGTGGTGATAAAGCGATAGTGAGGTCTACCCCTGTTTGGCTAGTAGAAAGACGGAGCTTGGATTGGCCAAATATGTAGCAAGGAATATTAGATATGTTACTCAGCTAATGCAAAGATCAAATAATAATCCAAAAGTTAACAATGTCCTAAGTTGCTGTCACGAGGATAGATGATAAAGTACAGGTAACAAAGTGGATTTGTAGCACCGCTCAAAAACCGAGTGGATTGCCCTTTTTTTCTTCATCTTTTTTTCTAGTCGAGAGCACTATTATTTCTTTTCCTACTACTTTTTTTTTTCGGCCGAGAGCAGTTTTCTTGGTGTTTTTTTTCTCTCGGCACCGGCTAAAGGGAAATTCTTTTCCACGGGATGCTGTCCGGGCGAGATCCGAACGGGATCCGTCCCCGCGCCTAGCAGAGGAGGAAGAAGGGAGGAGGAAGACCGCGCCCAGCAGAGGAGGAAGAAAGGAGGAGGAAGGAGGAGCTGACCTCGCCGTCGCTGCCGTCGAACTCACCGCCGCCGTTCGGGTTAGGGTTCGGGGGGTTTGGGTTCCTCGGGGTTTAGAGGGAGGTCGGGGAGGCGGCGGACCGGTGGTTGGTCAGGGTTGGGTGAGGGCGGCGGCGGAGGCGGCGGCAGCGCCGCCGGAGCCGGGGGAGGGGGCGAAGGCGGCTGGGCCGGGGTCGGCGGGGGGACCACACCGTCCCCATCCGTTAGGATGGGCGGGGTGGCACGGCGGTGGGGGCAGGAGGGCGGAGAGGCCGGCAGCGGGGGAGGTGGTGGAGGCGCGTGGAGCGAGCGACTGAGGGAGCGAGTGAGGGGGTGAGGGGGCGAGGCGGACGCGGGCGGGCGGAGGAGTGGAGGCTAAGTGGGACACGTGGCGGAGGGGGAGTGATCCCGTCGGGGGGCAGGTTGGACGGGATCCGGTCCCCTAGTAGCTCCCCTGGCTAAAATATATGAAGGGCAAGTTGATTTTAATGGAACTTGTGCAGGCCAATCAAAACTCACTGTTTGGTATTTGCACGAAAATAATTAAGTGCAATTAGGAAGGCTTGGTGCTGCAGCCAAACAAGGTTCGGTAAAATAGGAGTGTACCAACTAAATTAGCAAAAAGATAGGTAATAAACTAGGCTAAACATGGTCGGTACAAAAATTGAGCCTGCCCTTCCTTTTCTTTTTCTTTCGCACATAAAAGATAGCGTGTGGTGCAAGCCTGGAGCTTTGCTTGAACTTTGCTTTGTCTGAAACATCTGTTTGGGCTCACTATCTCCAAGTATGGTACGCCTTGCGCGCAACTTGCCATGCCAACTTGGATTTATATACACGGAACCCGGAACGAAGAGCCGCGCACCCAGAAGTATATCATTCTTCGTTATCACAAGGCTGAAACTGCCTCCCGTGGAGCCTACTCTCCCTGCCATTGTTCGTTTGTGTGCAGCGCGCAGCTATACTAGCCCCGAGGTAATGTCAGTTTGTGCTATATGTTTAGTTGCACCGTTCTTCCGTTCTGTTTATTAACATTAATCTAGTTCTTTTGGGAACTCTGTTACATTTATAAACGTTTCTTTGTGGATGTCTTGACCATGATATAGTAACCGGAGGATGAGAACTCCTACCTGAAGCCAACCATCCTCTAGGTCTTGGTGTCCTCTTCTTGTGCGGAAGATCACATAGTCGAAATAAGCATACATCGATAAACACATAAATCCCTAAATATTACATGCCCATGTTACGCCCATATGCGATTTCAATAAGGCGATCACATCAGCCTTTAATACAAAACATAGTTCAGAGTAATGCAGCTATCCAAAATATCTACCCGAAAAAATATCTCCTTGCTAAGTGACTTGCAGGCGACCGAAGCAACCCTAAGACTCATCAGGCTCTCCAAGGTCCTGTCCATCGTCTTAATGACACTCATGTGGATCCACCTCGATCCCATTGTCTAAAAGAGTATAAGTAGACGAGGTCAGTGTCATCCAAACGCTAGCTAGTTAACACTTCCCTTAACGCGAACACCGGCGAGGTCAGCGTCATTCAAACGCTGGCTAGTTAACACTTCCCTTAATGCACTTAGTGAATAGAAGGCCTTGATTTAGGGGAAGGGGTTATTTTATTTGCGTAAAGCCATATTTTAAAATGAGTTTAAATTACCCTACCTAGCATCACGTATTAAAAGCCTTTAGATCACAAGGAGTTTAGCACCATATCATATACCTCCCAAGCCCCGACCGACCAACTGACCTTAACAACCAACCTTAGAATGACCTTCGCAAAACTCGATATACAATTGACCTTGTACTTCACCACACGAAACTTCCCATTGCCCCAACTGGTTCCTAACCCCGCCATCCTTCCAGGATTTAGCAATCCTGTTGTGGATCACACTTGCCATAGTCTGTCCGCCTTGGCCTAGGGGGTTGCCAGCCCCCACTAGCCTAGCGTCATCCTGGGGAAGTGTGGCCTCCATCACTTCTGGTGACGACAAATGCCGGTCCCTATCGAGAGTGGTACCAGAGGGCCTCCGCAGAGTGCTCGCAGCTGACGATCCAAAACCCGTATTCCGCGTGATGGCCACGCGTTGTGTTGGAACAATCCTCCAGATGGCAACGATATCCCCGCTACGCGTGTTCTTCCGCGCTCCTACTGGGTAAGCCTTGGCTAAACCCAACACATGCACCACGTGCCTTAATCATCCATCAGGATGTCATCCCTGGGGCAACCTCCCAACCATCTAGTCTCCACCTCATTATTCCAAGACATTTCCACACACCATATATCCCTATCAACCGACCAAACCAGACCGACAAACCACACCGCTATAACCACAAACAAACATCCAGCCCATCATACATCTATTAGCCCTAACTGTCACATGCCATCTCTTTTTTGAATGAATGAATAAATGAATGACCGGTGAATATTGGTTCACCGTTCCGTGGCTAGTCGTCAGAAGATTTATTTGAACATAAGCAAGTCTAAGCAGGTCTTATCCATTAGGTAGGGTTAAAGTTGTTACCAAGTTATTCTTAGGCTAACAAGGGTATGACAATCAAGTCAGTCATAAAGGCTACATAATACAAGGACAGTCATGTATAATTAGAACATGATTAACAATTAGGCAGGTTAATAAGCATGCATTTTAATAATAAAGAATATAGTTTGGGGAAAACTAGGTAATGGATATGATAATAGCGATGTTAATCCACACTAGGGAAAGTCGCAATCTCTCCCTAATACGGGTAAACATCTAAAGAGTAAGTGTTAACTCGCCTTGCTCCGGTGGGAGGTCTTCCTCCGCATCATCAAACCTTCCCTCGGGATAGTCTACGCCTAATCACACATATAATCCAATAAGTACTTACTGATGCAAAATGGAAAACATGATGCATGCACGTGATCTAGGGCCTATCCTCGGCACCACGATGTATAACGTCGGATAATGGTACTATTTGCGTATGATATGCAATGCATGCCTTAATGCATTAATAACCCATGCTATCATTACATTATAACCTAGCGGTACCCCAAACCATGATAATACGCTAAGGCAATACTCGAGTAATTAGGGTTTAATGGGTGACATGCGATGACGGTACGTCGAATATGGCTTACATACAGAGTTAAGTTCATCGGCGCTGGCAGTTTCTAGGTTTTCCTAAATATAAGGTGTAATTCCAAGTTATAGGATATATATAAGTTCATTTTCTAAGGTCAGCACCTATTTTAAATTAATAATGAATTCATTAGTTCTTTATTGTTTTTGCCAAAATAATTCCCTAATAAACATATTTGGACAAGAACTAAATTTTATGATGTTCCATAATTCTTAAGGCACTTCACACCTTATTTTATTTAATCACGATTTTATGAGGTCAAAATCTATTTTTAAAAATACTACAAATTCCATAACCCTAATTTAAACATTTTCTTCTTAGAAGGATTACTTATCTCTAATGAACATTGCATAAAAATAGTCACAATGGTTGATCACCTATTTTTATAAAATCCAGAACAGTCTCATCCATTTATCTAAATTTTTTTAGAATTTTTGGGAGCCTCTAGGTATTTTTAATAAATCTATAACTATTTCCACATTCAAACAATTGGTTCAATATGTGGAAATTGGTTAAACCGCATCGGGTCGAGCCAGCGAACCTAGCCGGCCCATGGTCCATGAGCGCGCTCCTGCGCCAGTCAGTGGCCAATACGCTGGAGGGCTAGCGCTGCGCCCTAGGGCGCCTCCACTTATAAAACCCGGTGGGCCCTAGGCCCACTGGCAGCGACACGGGGGTCTCCGCTTTGACCCAGCGCGCGAAGGGTTTTGCTGGCAACTGGGGCCCACATGAAAGCTACTTAATAAGCTTCGGTCCGCACGAATTTCAGCGCAAATCCAACGCCTCCTGGTTTTTGTCTACCTCTAGACGGCGACGTGGCCAGCGACGGCAGCATGCGTTGCGGCGGTGCTACAGCCACCCTCTGGTCAAGAGCGTTCGAGCCACGGCACCTAGTGGTCCTAAGAATGCTCACGCCAGGCCTGGAGACAGCCAGACGCGGCAGCGCGATGAACGGCGGCGGAGCCAAAAGCTCGCCGGAGATACCAAGCCGCTTTACAGATCTACAGGCTATGGACATAAGCGAAGGGCGAGAGGGGGTCTAGGAGATGCTCACCGAGCGTACGGCCGAGCACGGGACGAAGCGGAGATGACTGGCAACGAGGAGCTCAACGTCGACTGAAACAGGGACTTCGCGGGCACGGCCCCTCCGGGCAGCTACACTGCAATTAGGTGGGGGGTAAGGTTAGGGAGGTGTTCCAGAAGCTTTTGCAGAAGGAATTGGTCTATGGCTCACGCGATCGGCGAGATCGTCTTCGGCGTCGGCGCGGAGAATTTGGGGGAAAATGGGGAGGCGGAGCCAGGGGGCCTCGAGCTCGGTTTAAGGCACGGCTTGACGTCTGGTTGGCCCCATGAGCAGGGAGAGGTGCGGCTGAACGGTGTGGACGACGTGACGGGGGCAGAGATGCAGGACGGCGTGTGGCTAGTCGCAGCGGGTGGCAGTGCACGGCGGACGGCTAGAGCACATAGCCTTTTGACTTGGGAGAACACGTTGCTGATGTTTCTGAGCAATGTGAATCGTCAACAGGATTTGCTGGACAATGGCCAGTGGTTCTTGGCCAAGGTCCGGAAGTCCAAACCCATGGACTGGTCGCCGGCGAGGCACGCCCAACCGAAGCTCGACACCGGGGCGTACTGTGCGCTGGGAGGCAAGCTTCAGACACGACGTGGCGGCGACATGCACACGGCACGGTGGCAGGCCAGTACGGCGGCGAGCAGAGAAGCAGAGCATGCCGGGGCACGCGTGCGCTGGTGATGTGACCATGTCCATCATAGGTATGACCAACACAACCTCAATGTGGTGGTCATCAAGATTTCCATTAACTACTTCGCCGGCATGCACGTCGACAAGTTTTCGATCGACTACTTCATCTTTGGCCTATTCATCTACGACAAGTTGGCAACACTTCACGGCATCTTCTACATCATCAACATCAACTATGGTGCCATCATCGACTACGTGGCATCATCGACCTCCACCATGGCCAGGTCGATCACTCCGTCAGCATCATCGACCTCTGGACAGGGCGCGATATTATCCAGAAGTTCGGCCTCCACCGTGGCCACCTCCCCATGCTCAAGACATATTCAAGGAAGGTGCATCTCCACCTCTTTGGCACCCTCTGGTCCCACAAGTCACGTCCTTGCAAGGCCGGCTCAAGAAAGAGCCCAATTTGTCCACGAGTCCGGTTCGGCCGTTTCCGTGCACTCAACTTAAAACGGATGCCCTGACCTCATACGGACTCCGTTTTGGACGTTCTTGGTATGCACGGATAAGCCCTCGACGAGATCTTTCCAACGGATCCAGTCCCATGTCCAAATTCCTTATGGATCAGCGGGAATCGTCAAAACAATATTACGACCAGAATCTGCCGGGATCTGTCGGGCGCTGCGCCGCTCCACTTTGGGCCCATGGCCCATGTACCCTAGGGGCTGCGCCCCAAACCCTAGCCGTCGCTATAAATTCAGTAGCCGTCGCTAGTTTAGACTTGGGTTTTGCTTAGATTGTTCTGCCGTTGCAGCTTCGCCGTTTACCGGTTTGCGGAACCCCAACTTGTGTGCTTAATCGGTAATCTGTAATATTGTGATTGCATCTACCGTGTTCTTGCTTGTGTTCTCGATTCGCTTGCAGGAATTAACCTTCGTGGTAAGGTCAACCGTGTCTTGGCGTGGTTGATAACGAACGGAGACAGTGGTGTAGCGATTGCAGGCTTCGATCAGTTCTGATTGGTACCACTTGATGGGGGATGGGGTCCCGATCTTCCGACAGGTATGGATAAACACGATTGGTGGAGAACTCGACGTTGACGATCCGGCTTCCAATCAGAACAGATCTAAGCCTGCAATCGCTACACCACTGTCTCCGTTCGTTATCAACCACGCCAAGACACGGTTGACCTCACCACGAAGGCTAATTCCTGCAAGCAAATCGAGAACACGAGGAAGAACACGGTAGATGCAATCTGAAATTACTTCG
>SPJY01023245.1:2650152-2688773 GCA_005191435.1 Raddia distichophylla
GTTTCTTGTGATAAAGAAGAGTTGTGCGATAAATCTTCACTTATATCTATGCCACAACTAGTGAATGAACATGTTACTTTTGCTTTCGAACCAAACACTTGTGCTGAAAATAAACATGTTATTCACTTTGCTAATGAAAATGATGAGGTAAAATTGTTTTCTTCTTTGAATATTTTGGGTTACATTGAGTTTGACATTTCGTGTGACCTAAATAATTTAGAGGAGAGACTTGTTAATTTTCCATGGTTATCTAGAAACACTTTTCATGTTGTGGGTAAATATAACGATAAAGGAAAATACATGGTGAATCGAGTGTACATTTGCTCAAATCTGAATTTTGCTTATAATGTGCAACCATGCAATCGACTAGAGAGCTATACTATCAATAAGCATGCCATTTCAAATGTCTCTGGATCAATTTTTAAGCCACATGAAATTTTTCAAGAAAGGGAGGATCCACATGACGATGAATTTTATTCTAACAATTTGATAACAAATGATCTACTTGTTCCATTGCCTTCTTTAGGAACTAACCTTTTGCAGAAAAACAAGAATGAGTCGAGGACGACTCACAATCAAGAAAGGGAGGATGATGTGACCATGCCCATCATAGGTATGACCAACACTACGTCAATATGTTGGTCATCAAGATTTTCGTCGACTACTTCGTCTACAACAAGTTGGCAACACTACACGGCATCCTCTATATCGTCTACATCATCTATGATGACATCATCGACTACGTGGCATCATCGACCTCCACCATGGCCAGGTCGATCACTCCGTCAGCATCATCGACCTCTGGACAAGGCGCGATATTATCCAGAAGTTCGGCCACCACCCTGGCCGCCTCCACTACGTGAAGACATACTGAAGAAAGACGCGTCTCCACCTCTTCGGTACCTTCTGGTCCCACAAGTCACGTCCCTGCCAGGCCAGCTCCAGAAAGAGCCCAAGTTGTCCACGAGTCCGGTTCGGCCATTTTCGTACAGTCAACATAAAACGGATGCTCCGGCCTCATACGGACTCCGTTTTGGACGTTCTTGGTATGCACGGATAAGCCCTCGACGAGATCTTTCCAACGGATCCAGTACCACTTCCAAATTCCTTACGGATCAACGGGAATCATCAAAACAAGATTGCGACCAGAATCTGCCGGGCGCTGTGACGCTCCACTTTGGGCCCATGGCCCATGTACCTCATAGGGCTGCGCCCCAAACCCTAGCCGTCATTATAAATTCAGTAGCCGTCGCTAGTTTAGACTTGGGTTTTGCTTAGATTGTTCTGCCGTTGCAGCTTCGCCGTTTACCGGTTTGCGGAACCCCAACTTGTGTGCTTAATCGGTAATCTGTAATTTGAGATTGCATCTACCGTGTTCTTGCTTGTGTTCTCGATTCGCTTGCAGGAATTAGCCTTCGTGGTGAGGTCAACCGTGTCTTGGCGTGGTTGATAACGAACGGAGACAGTGGTGTAGCGATTGCAGGCTTCGATCAGTTCTGATTGGAAGTCGGATCGTCAACGTCGAGTTCTCCACCAATCGTGTTTATCCATACCTGTCGGAAGATCGGGACCCCGTCCCCCATCAGCTGGAAGGAGGAAAGAGAGAGAGAGAGAGATAGAGAGAGAGAGCGCACACATGGCATCAAAATTCAAACGAATTTTTGAATCTTAACAAAAATTTGAAATCGCCCCCAAATTGGAATGTTACAGAGGCTAACCCGTAACCTCCCGAGTTTTAACCACACCGACTAACCCAGAATGGAACCAGGGTTTTCCATGGCCTAACCCAGAACCTACAAGTGTTTTTCACACACCGGATAAGTCAGAACTGACCAGGGTTTTTCCACCGGGTAACCCAGAACCAAACAAGGGTTTTACAACGGGATAACATCGAACCTTCCGCACAACTTCCTCGATCGCCAGCCCAAGTTAGGGCCCACCGGACTAATGAGCTTCGCCACCATGGTTACCGATGCCACAGCCTCCAACCTGGTCACTTGCACACCTCCGGACGCACCAGCCTCCAGATGTCCCCGCGAAGCGTCAGCCACGTACCCGCCGATACCTGCATCACTGTGGTGAACACACACGAAACCAACACACCTTACCTCTCCTGCAAATTAGTCCATCGCAAAATTACCAACATCATAATCCATTCGTGACACCACAGACAAGCACACCATCACGTAGCACCGGACATATAGCAAACTCTAATCAAGTACATCCAAAACCTCCATTAAGCAATAAATCTTGTCAATATACTCATCACCAAAAGGGAGAACCTACACAACATTCAACACTAGCACATGTTGCTCATCATGTTAATGCTAGCACTTATGGATCTGCTTGTTTGGTTTGGCCGGATAAGCACATGCCAAAAGTCCTTAAACAAAGGTGATTACCTCCACCACAAACCACATGTCAAAAATACTACCACCTTGAGTCACCCCACGCCACATAGATTTTAGTTGATTAGGTTGTTAAAAGCAACTCAACATCTACAAGTCATACTAAGTCACAATAACAATTACATGTAATGATGAACCTAACCAACTAACAACCCACGAGCACTATCATACTGTGCACAAGGATTAGCTAGGAAATATATAATGCAACAAGAAACTAGCTAAATTCACAGGGGCAATGATGCTATGTGAATACATTTAGGTTCTACCCGAACCCATCATTTATGTATGGATTAA
This sequence comes from Raddia distichophylla, assembly GCA_005191435.1. Classification (NCBI taxonomy): domain Eukaryota; kingdom Viridiplantae; phylum Streptophyta; class Magnoliopsida; order Poales; family Poaceae; genus Raddia; species Raddia distichophylla. The sequence continues at coordinate 2,652,855 of SPJY01023245.1, forward strand.
GGTTCTTTAAAGAGGGAGATAGGAGACACGCCGAAAGTTTAAGTCGTGCCCAGGCTCTTCGAAAGTCCTGGCTCCGCCACTGCTCTTGGTCCTGAGAACCTCCTCTAGGTTGCTCCTAAAACGCTCATGAGCAGTGAATACACGGATGATCTACGCGTACATACACATGTATATGAAACATCAAACAATCAAAAAAACATATAGCTCATAAAAATATATAAAATTCTATGCTATTTATGGAGAATAATGGCTCTGGAATCATTTAACTTGGAGTTCAGATGCTACCGGAATAATTACTGAAAGTTTCTGGTAAATCAAAAACTCTCAAAATAAATAAAACTGGTTTAATCCGGGTTAACCAAAAGAAAACCGACGGAACCGACGGTTCACACGGCTACAGGGCGAGCGACGGGTACCAGCCGATGCGCGACATGTGGTGGCGGTGTGCTGCGAGGGTGGGTGGGGCGACGGCAGGAGCGTAAACATGGGGGTAAGTTGCAAACGATTGTTTGCTACGACGGCGAGTGACTCCGATGACAACATGTGGCGGGACGTAGTGCGGATGGCCTGGTGCGCGCGTGACGAGCGGCGGCGTGGAGCGGGGCGGCACGGGTGTGGCGCACGCGGGTGGGATGGCGGCGACAGCGGCCAGGTGGCGTGCGGGAGTTCGGCGGTGCGGAAAGCGGGGCGCCGGTGGCGATATCAGCGTGGCGGCGAGGGCCGAAACTTCAGCGAGCTTTTGCGGCACTGTTTCTGGTCCGTCTCGACGAGCTCTACACCATGGTACCATCTTTTCTAGGTTTGGGCATGTCACAGACAGAGATGCCTCGAGAGATCCTTTGGCAGCTAGGGTTTCCGATATGTGGATATTTGTGGAGGGATCCAGAGGGTATTTATAGGGTCTTGAACGACTTGGGTCGGGCTTAGAGATCAAAGGGTTGGATTAGGGTTCAAATTCTACCACGGGTAGGATTAGGATTCTGCCACAAAAGGAAATTGAGTAAATTCTGGATTTTTGGCTTGGGCCTCCACGCTAACACGGGATTAGGCTTGCACAAACTCCTCTCCAAATTTGGGCACTAGATTTTCTCGTTTGCCTATAATTTCATGAGTTTTACGATCTTTCGGCTAAAAGGCGACACTCATGGAATCAAGGGTAGCTTAGGAGTTTGAGCTTAAAATTTAGGCTGTGGCTAGGGTCGGGCTTCAAATGTTCTCCTGTTCCTAGGATTTTATGAAAGATATTCCTATGTTTTTCGATTTATACCTAAATCAAATTAATTTAATTTAGGGTTCTGTATATAATAATTCTTTTTATTTATTTTTACAGTTTTCAAAATACAAGTGACATACGATAAATTAGAGGATGTACACTACGTTACCAAAACATCGTAATTCCGGTGTCGTTCAGATCTTAGTATCGACATCCGGTTTTTCCAACATTTATTAAACTTGCAACCAAACAACTATAATTAGAGCCCATTGTCCCCCTCTATATTAAAGAAAGGAGGTTTCCATTATAATAATTTAAGCCAAATGAGACTAAAGCTATGTTTTTTTTCAGCTTAATAGTTTAACGACTTATCTATGTTTTGAAAAGACATGCTTTGGTTTCAGTCTGTTTTTTCTTTGTTTCGAATGTGGGTCCTAATGTTTTTAAAAGTAAGTCAAACAAAATGAATCCGAATTTTAAGACTAACTTGATAAGCTTTTAAAATTTAGTCAATTCAGTCATCCAGCTATTTAGCCATTCAGATAGGCTGAAAAGAACATGACCTAAATAAATTACACGAATGAAATTAAGTACCCATGGAATTAATCCCACCATACGAACAAGCATTGTTTGTTTCCTATATTCCTCTTTCTAATTTTTTTTTATGAAATAAGCATTTGTTGTACTCCGACATCAATTTATACATTTGTTTTCAATCATGCAGAATGAGGTATGCATGCTTATGTTAAAAGCAGATCCAAAACAAGCAACTGCTATTTATAATCTTCATGTCGAAACCAAGGAAAAGGTAACAGATGCATCAAGGAAGGATGTCAAGTCATTGACTGAAGCATACACGAGCCGCACTTCTTTGGTAGCGATCTTGGTCGCAACGATTACATTTGCTTCTGCTTTCACCCTGCCTGGAGGGTACAGTAATGGTCCTGGAAGTGAGGGGCTTCCCGTCATGGCAAGAAAGTTTGTGTTTCAAGTATTTGTGATCGCAGATACGTTAGCAATGTGCTCCTCACTTGCTGTTGCATTCATATGCATAGTAGCTAGAGGCGAAGATCTTGAGTTTTTGCTTTATTACAGGGTCTTTACAAAGAAGCTCACGTGGTTTTCATACATTGCAACCACTACCGCATTTGCAACTGGTTTATACACAGTATTGACCCCTCGTCTCCAGTGGTTGGCTATTGCAATCTGTGTTCTACCAGTTTTGTTACCCGTTCTTACTAAGTTGCTAGGTGAATGGCCTGCCTTGAAGCTCCAATTGCGGTTGGGTAAAACATTCAATTCTGATCTTCTTGATATGGTTTGATGTATATTACCAATTTGTTTTATAGATTTCAAGGAACCGTCTATGATGAGCTTTTCAGTATAAGCATCTATGTAGTAATGTTTCTAATAGTAATTTAAGTGTACCTTATTGTATAGTCAATTGTTTGGATCCTAAGTCTGAATGATGTGTTTCGTATATTGTGTGTGTTGCGATTATGTTAATGAGTTACTTTTTAAAGCATATGTTTGATTTCATTCCGTTCAATTCATTTTAATGTATGTGTGTGCTAATGATAATTATAGCCACACCATGAAAGCATTACACTATAGGAGACTGGCACAGTCTCGACGGCGGCTTGAGCCGTCGAGAAAAGTAAGCAAACCGTTGAGAGTACTCAGTCTCGACGACCCGCCATCCAGACAGGGCCGTCGAGGAAGCTTCGTCAAGAGAGACACATAGTCTCGACGGCCTGGCCGTCGAGAGAGTTAGTCTCGACGGTTACAGGTTTAGACGTCGATAAAAAGCCACCAAACGCTATTTGACGTAAGGGCAGCATATTCTCGACTGGTTCCTGGTGACGTGGCCCGGGAAGACAGTATCGAGGGCTGTATGTCACCGTTGATAGTTTGACAGGTGGGCCCTCGGCCCCGAGGGGTAGTCTCAACGGTAAATATAAGGCCGTCGAGACAGCAATAGAACAAAAAAATATTTTAGAAATCCAAAAAAGCACAAATTTTCGCTACCGCCGCAGCCGCACCTGCAAAGCCAAAACTCCTCGCAATTCATATGTATCCATGTTGCATATATGCGACCACAATTCATCAAAAGCACACAAATATATAGAAATGCATAAAATTGGACATAATTCCATCACGACACATGACACATCCAAGTCCAAGTTCATCTCCACAATCACCTAACACATCGAATTCCAAGTTTCAAACTGAATGTAACATTCTCGAAAGATAAAACTAGCAAGCTAGTGATCAGGATCGCTTGGCCGGAGATCGCTTGACGGGGGATTGGACGGCTGGGTGAACATCGGCGGGGCGCCCGCGAAGAGGTCGGTGACCCAGGTGGGACCCTCCTAGCTCGCTAATGTGTCGCCTCCCTCCGTGCCGTGAAGTTCACCTAGAGTCGCTGAACCGGAACCCTGCATATATATACAAAACATATGTTTATCAGTTCATCATTTTAAAACGGTTTGCAACATAAATTAACATGAGTTACTGACTTACCGCCTCCATAACGTATGGCAAGTCACCCTGTGGGCGAGCTGGGTCCACATAGTCACCTGGTGGAGCAGTCTGGGCGCTGTAGGTCATGTAGGGAGCCGGTGTCATGTGTCCACCATGAAATGGTGGCGAACCCCCTAGAAGACCGGACTACCAGCGGTACCACTTTGGCCAACCTAAAATTTTATTTACGTCTAACTTGTGTATTAAATTGTAATAAACGACATGTGGATGGATATTATAGGTTTTAGGACATTACCCCACCAGGTCGAGAGAGTGACTCCAGATAGGCGAACCTCTGCTCGAACTCCGCTGGCTGCCTCGCCATCTTCGCCTCCTGCCTCTGCCTTGCTTCCATTGGCTCCTCAGGCCCTCCCTCATCACCTGCAGCAGCTGCCTATTCTCCTCCATCACCTTGTCCCTCTCCTCCCTCTCCCGCTGCCTCTCCATCTCCATCTGGGCCTCGAAGGCGCGTCGGCTCTCCGTTTGCGAGTAGGCAGCCCGCATCTCTCGCATGTAATCCTCCGACCTGCAACAAAGTGGTGTCAGTAGTTACAAAATATCACCTGAGCTGACTCGTACATAAATAAGACAATATCCTACCTCAGGAGCGCTAGTCTCCCATGAGCCTTCCAACCCATAGCCTGTTGCATGGCTACTGGGTCAAGTGGTTCCTCCTCTGGGTCCTTGTCTTGCCCATGCTTCTCAACGTAAGCCTCTTTGTAGCGTGCCTGCATTGAAGTGAAGATGAGTTTGATTGTACGAACGTGTAAGAAGCAGAAGTTGATGAACTAGTACGTACCTCTCGCTGCGCAGCTACATGGTCCACGGGCCCAAATGAGCCATCTTTGTTCTGGGAGGAGTGGCCCCTCCGAAACAAAGACAACCAAGATGGAAGCAGGCCGGTCGTGGCGGCCTGCATCGTACAAGTAGTGTTCATATATTTGTTGTTACGAAAAGTGAAGTTCCAAATAGTAAAAGAGATACATTACCATCCTTTTCCTCAGATGTGCGAACGACGACTTCCCTGTCGTAGTTTTGCTCGTCATAACTGCTCGGTTCTTCTTGGCCTTCATGAACTTTTCCATGAACGTCTTCCTGGCCCAGCTCTACGACAGGGCCTCCCAGGCATCAGGGACGTTCAACACCCAGTCCGGTCGAACCTGCGTGAACTCATGAGCCTGCAAGTACAGCTTGCGCGCGTCGGCCTGAGTAATCTTCTCGCCCTTCACAGACAAAACAAAAATAAATCATGTGTTGGAACCATTTGTGCCGAAAACGACAGATGCAATAGGTCAATACCTGGGGAAATCCAGAACCACGGTGACCCGTGCACCGAAAATCAGATCCTGCACCTTCTGCTTGGCGTTCCTGTCCATGATAGAATCGATGTCGGCCTCCTCCATGCCCGGACGAGGGCGGTACCTAAGCTGAAAACAAATGAAGCAACCATTAAAACTAGTTAGTAGTCATGTGTCGTATGGAAAACCGACATGTTCTCAGTCACCCAGAACTCTCGTCTTATTTGCTCCCAAGGATTGCTTGTCCCACATTCATCTTTTGATGCATGACATCAAAATTGTGGGGGTAATAGCAAATCATTTGAATAAGGAAGTGAGTATAAACTACACTTTTGTAAACACGCCGTAACCCTCATAAACACCATTTCTCCCTTCCACCAACTTGGATTGCAAAGCATTGATGGCAGCTATGGTCATCCGCCAGCGTTTTTGTCCTTTCACAATGGTATTTCTTCGAAAAACATTTGTCTGTTTCCTAGAATGATGATCTAGCTTCAGAAAAGCACAGTGACAGTCAAACCAACATGCCTTCCCCCGTGTGTTAACTGGAATGCGCTTGTATCATCCATGCAAACGGGACATGCTAGCTTGCCATGTGTGCTCCATCCTGAGAACATTTCGTACGTCGAGAAATCATGAATAGACCACAAAAAGGCAGCCCTGATGCAAAAATTGGTATTCGCCTTCCTATCGTATGTTATTGCTCTATTCTTCCATAACTCCTTCAGCTGTTCGACCAAAGGTATCATGAAAAAATTTAGATTCTTTTCAGGATTCTTTGGACCAGGCATGATGAGGGATAGAAACATGAACTCCTCTTTCAATAAAAGTGATGACGGAAGGTTAATAGGCATAGTGAACAATGGCCAACAGGAATATGATGCAGCTATCATATTGAAAGGGGTGAACCCATCGGTGGCAATCGCCAGACGCACATTTCTCAGATCAGCTGCAAAATCTGGATGTTTCTTATCGAAGTGCTTCCACGCGTCTCCATCTGACGGATGTACCATCAAGTTACCCTTAGTCCTTTTACCCTACTTATGCCACCTCATCTGTTGTGCCGTCTCTTCGGTCATGAAACACCGTTCTAAACTTTCTTCGCCACACTAGTCTGCCTTGAGTGTCCTCTATCTCGACATATCTAGACTACCCACATTTATCTCAAGACTGCTTACCTGCATTTTTTTTATAGTACAACATACAATAGTTCGGGCAATAGTGTATGTTCTCATATGGCATTCCGAAACCACCTATTAGTTTCTTGCACTCGTACCAATTAGGAGGCATCTTGTGCCCTTGAGGAAGGACATCAGACCACAATGATATGAGCTCGTCGAAACAGTTGATAGAGAAATTATATTTGTACTTAATTGCTAACATACACGCCACAACATACGAGAGGACCAACGTTGTGCTATCGTGCGGAGATTGTTTTGCAGATTCGAGAAGCTGCATGAACTCAGACAAAGCTGTGGGTGGCTCAGCGTCCGAGGAAACTATGACCGAAGTCATCCATCATATCATTCACCCGATCAATTTCATCGAAACCTTCGCCGGTTGGGGGTGACGGTGGTGGTGGCTCAGCTCACCGACTCTGCCCATGATAGACCCATTGACGGTACTCGGCTTTGTAGCCATGCGTATACATGTCTATCTCCATCTGAGCGCGGGTTCTTTTTTTGCAGTTCCCGCAATCAACACATGGACAACTTACCCGGGTGTTTTCGTTTGGCGCATTCTGAAAAACGCGATTCAGGAATATCTCAGTCTTGTCGTACCATTCGTCTGAGTGGTGTCGTTTCGTTGCCATCCTTCGTACATCCAACTCCTCTCTTCTTCCATCTCTGATTTGCCAGCCATCGTTGCACATGAGGGTTTTATATTAGGCTTTGGAAGGCTTTTAAACCCTCCTACGCATGACAGCTCGATCACACTTTGCGCTGCGGTACCAAGGGTTTGAGATGAGATTTTGGCAGCATAAACCTAGGGGTTCTCCTAGTGCAACGATGGCCAGGGAGCCGATAAATGCTCCGAAGCACTTATTTTATGCATAGGAGAACCTCTCTTATGGTCACGCCGTCGAAAACCTCATCTTGAAGCCTCTGGTACCACAATGCGACGTGTGCTGGAACGGTCATTCATAGGCTGCCCACTGGGATGCCCATAAGGGGCTCCACTGGACAATTTAGAAACGTGTGTCACATCTCGTATTAGAACACAATGAATCACCATCCGTATTCTATACGAGATGTGCCGTTTCTGAACGGGTGACGTACGGTTAGGTGACATCCACTAAACTCATCCATGTACGCTAGCTAGTTGCACGACAAACATTCAAGTCATCATCAACAGATTAATATATAGTTAACATTTTTCTAAATTTTAAACTACATCTCCTACTATTTTTTAATTTTTACTGTTTTAAATATTTTAGTTAATGTTAATCATGATTATGATACAATTAGTCTCGACTAAACATTAGTGGTCATTAACACTACACTACCGACATTTTAAAAAAAGGCGGGAAAGTATCTCGATATCGGTGCTGAAGACGACGGAGGGTGGTGTAGGCTAGGGTAGCGTTCGACGGCAGGGAGAGTAGGCGGCGGTGGGCAACGGTGAGCAAGAGTATGAGGCGACGGGAAGGTGGCTAAGGCGAGCGGCGATAGGATGGCGACGATAGGGAGGCGGTTGATCCTAGACCATCTGTTTCTCCATTTCTTCAAGTGGTAGTGAATTTTCACATCACTTACATGGGTCTAGAAATTATCTACAAGCGCCCTCGAACACGCATTCAAATGCACACTCTTGAAACCCTTAGCAGTCCTCACCCCTATAGCCACTAGGTCAGCCAAGTACATGAGCACAAATGAGGACATTGCATTAGTCCACACAATAGGGCCCTGCGTATCACCCCCTTGTCCACCACCCTCCATTAAAACAAATTACCTACCAACAACTCGAGATAAATATTTTTTGGAAGATAAATTTTCATATATCAACCATATATTAGCAACAATATATTAGCATCACATGCATTGCATATTGTGACTGTTTATATAAATTACATAAAGATAACTACAAGCTTTGTGAAGCTATATAGTTTTGTTATGCAGTCCACAAATTTGTAGCTATTGATTGCCTAAAGTTGATCATCTTATTGCTCTCTTGTCAAACTGTGGTTTGCATCAATGGGGTGTTGTTTTGATTCTAGTTGTGCTCGGGTATGATGAATTGGTCAACCCCATGTGCTAGAACCCAATTATGGATGATACAACATGCTACAACAATATCAACTTGAGTGGCATACGGAAAGAAAGGAATGGCGTCATCAACAATCTTGAATCTCCTGTTGAGGGACGCAAATGCTTGCTCCACTGTAACACACAGTGATGCATGTCTAAGGTTAAATAACTCCTTCTCATCTTGAATGGGATTTGGTCCCCACTCCTTCAAATGATGTCTCACACCACGGAAAGGTGGCATGAACCCAAGCTTAGTTGCATAGGCAAGATCAACTAGGTTTAATTAACCTAAAAAATGACCAAGAGAGAAGTCTAATTAAATTAGGATCCTCAGAAACTAAAGTGGAATACATGGACCCGGGGTATCTCCATGGCGGTCTGCGAGTACTACCCAACAGGGGGTAGACCGAGCAGGCTACATGGGCCTCGGGTATCCTCACAGAAGTCCCATGAGGCAACAAACGGGAGCGGCCTGAGTAGACTGGAAGAGGATGGAAACCACTCGGACTACATCTAACTTGGACGCCAAGAATAGTCTTGAGGATATAACTTGATTTTGTCTGGTTAGATATTTGTACCTATAAACACCGGTACGTATACGTGCCGGATACTTGGAAGATGAGCTTCGGTACAACGTACCGGATAAGACCATGTAACATTATCCCCCTGCACTATATAATGGGAGGGGTATGGGCCGTAGTGGCGTAAGCTTGATCATAAGATCACCACCATCATAATTCTAAGAACGCAGGATTAGGGTATTACCTCCACCGTGAGGACCTGAACATGGATAATCCCTGTCTTATGTTACCTTCAAGCTTGAGATTTAGCGTATAACCCCGTTTAAATTCATTGCCGACGATAACCCCTAGTTAACCACCCATCGATAGTTGGCGCGCCAGGTAGGGGAGCGTCAAGATCTCGTCAAGCTTGATGGCATCATCAAAGTCGTTGGGCGCTGTCTTCGCGTCGGGACAAGCATTGTGCTTCGGATGCTTGGATTTCGTCGCAAATGGCATCGGCAACTTTTGTCTCTCTGACCACATAGAGGTCCTGTCTCAATAAGGTACCTGCGCTTTACCATCCTTGCCGTTATTCGGACTGGTGAATTCTGCAGCCACCTTCTCCAAATCGACGAGCCAGCAATTCCGTCCCGCATCTTCCTTCGGAGCGGGCAGAGAAGGACCTAGCACCAACGCCTCCCCAGACACGGATGAGATCCAATCGAAGGAAGCCTTCACATCTCAAATTGGATCTCCCTTCGGGTTTAGGAACTCTACTGCGTCCTTCGCGCAGATCTTCCCCGAACTCATGTCAGGAGGTGACCGAATTGAGAATCAACTCTAGAAGCCAGACGGAGCAATCCGATCGGATCCAACTACGTTTGTGGGTGTCATCAATGCTGGCCAACCTCTCGGACAAAGTGAGCAGGTCAGCCTCTCCCACTCAGACTCCGAGTCGGACGAGGGCACAGAGGTCTGTAGCTATAACGAAGTCTTCGTCCTCAGTGCCAGCGATCATCGCTCAACTTCCCTGCGCATCGGGGATGAAGCAGCTGCCACGAAGGCGGCCGATGCTGATTAGTGCCGCTTCAAATCTGCGTTTGCAACGTTTAGAACGATTTGCGGGTAGTAAAGCTGAGCGAGCATGATGTCTACCCAATCCCACAAGCCAATATTGTTGCTTCAAAGACTCTTTTGGAGTCCATGGTTCCGCAACTCCCAGAAGATAGCCCGCTTATCCAAACCTTGGCCCGAGCGATGGCCATGGTCGAGATGGACGTGATCCAGCAAAATGACGCACACCCGGCTCCAACTATGCCCATGACGGCAAACAGCCATTCCGCTCGTAACCGGAGCAAGGCGCGCGCATCTGCCGCTGGGGGATCACATCGATCGGCAGGCCACAACCTCCGCCACGACATAGAAGCAAGGAGGAAGGAACATGCCAACAGTGAGCGAGCTTCTCTCAGCCATCACAGTTGGCGCGACGATGACAGCGCCGAGAGCACCGCCAGTTGGGATAACCATCATGATCTGCATCTTTGTCAAGGTCAACGTCAAGAACACCGCAACAGATCCCGGCGGCGCCAATAGCCACACCCCTAGAAGGAATTCGGGCGCACACCCCGGATCTCCGCCGAGTGGTTTGGCCGGATGGATTAAACCTCAAAAGCATCGACAAGTTCGATGGTGAGAGGGACCCAAAGAACTGGCTACAGATTTACGCCTTGGCAGTCAGCGCGACACACGGTGATCAAAACGTCATGGCGAATTATTTGCCGGTCACTCTGATCCCAACCGCCCAAACTTGGCTGACGGAGCTCCCGTAGAATTCCATTGAATCTTGGGGCGATCTCCAGCAGCAATTCATCGCCAACTTTCAAGGGACCCACGAAAGACCCCCCGAGAGGTGGGAGATTGGTCAAGTACATCGCCGGAAGAGTGAGACTCTCCGCGAATTTATTAAATGTTTTACGAAGTAGAAAAATGAGATTCGGGACGTTTTGGAGCAAACCGTCATCGATGCATTTTTTGCCGGATGTAAGTCCGAAGAGCTGATCAAGCAGATGACCCAGAACCCCCCGAGGACACTTAAGGCAATGTTCACCATGGTGGATCAGGAAGCCAACGCCGAAGAGGCCATCCTCAACCATCGAGGTGGTCACGATGGAGGTTCCAAGAAGAAGCTAAACAATGAAACTGGCAAGTCGAAGGACAAGAAACGTAAAGGGGACGACCTGGTTGTTAACGTAGAGCGCAACCAGCCAAAGCCCCCCAACGACAATGACTACAACAAAGTCATGGATGTTGTATGTACCTTCCATCCTTGCGGGAAACAAGCTGCAAAAGATTGCCAAATCCTGCAAAAATTCGTGGTTAATTCAAAGCTGTCGGAGGATCAGATGTGTATGAGTCGAAGCGAAAGCAAAAGCTAACCACTTGGGAGATTAACGCAATCTTGCCTGCGGCCCCCAAATATCTACGCTGGTCGGAAGTTTCAATCACCTTCGATCGATCAGACCACCCAACTAACCACTTGGAAGTCGCCCTATCGTAGATGAAGAGTTCAAAATTGAAGTAGTCGATCGAAGACTCGTCGACGTGCATGCTCGCGAAGTAGTCGACGAAAATCTGGATGACCACCACATTGACGTAGTGTTGGTCATACCTATGATGGACATGGTCACATCACCTCAAGCGGGCACAAGGTGGTTTCACGCATCTCTTCGTCGCCATTGATAAATTTACAAAGTGGGTTGAAGCCAAGCCGGTCATCGGCATCACGGCCTCCAAGGCACACGAGTTCTTCTGAGACATCGTCGTTCGCTTTGGCATGCCAAATAGGATCATTATTGACAATGGCGTTCAGTTTTAAGTGTTGCTAATTTCAAGATTGGGGCGAAGAGTTGGGTATGAAGATCTGTTACGCATCGGTGGTGCACCCTCAAAGCAACGGGCAGGTGGAGCGTGCCAATGGATTGATTTTACAAGGGCTCAAAGCAAGGATCTTCGATCGGCTCAAGCCGTACGTCACGCGCTGGGCTAAGGAGTTGCCATCGGTTCTCTGGGGGCTTAGAACGTCCCCAAGTCGAGCGACCAGGCATACACCCTTCTTCTTAGTGTATGGCTCAGAAGCGGTTCTTCCAACTGAATTAAAATTTCGATCTCCACAAGTTCAGAATTATGATAACCAGTCGGAGGAGGGAATATTGGAAGATCTCGGTCATCTTGAAGAGGCAAGGAAGCAGCAATGATCCAGTTAGCCGAATAACTACAGGGCCTGCGTCGCTATCATCAATGCAATGTATGGGATTGTGCTTTCTCCGAAGGAGATCTGGTCATCCGAAGGAATCAGAAGCATGAGGATAAACTCTCCCCAATCTGGGATGGCTCTTATGTGATTGATGAAGTGACTCACCCAGGGGTTTATCGACTCAAGCGCGAAGACGGATCGGTCGTCCCTAACACCTAGAATATTGAACAACTACATCGTTTTTATTCCTAAATCTTGTTTTCAGGTTTTTGTACAATAAAAGCTTGTTTGACTTGCTACTTAGCCATATGCGACTAAGCAGTAAGTCTAGGGCTACAATAAATAGTGTGCGGATTCACCGCACCCTATCTTTTTATTTTTTTTAATAAAGTTGTTTTCTCCTTATATACGATTGTCGAATTTGAGTATCATAAAATTCTGAGTAGTGGCGCCTTGATTCATAAATGCCAACATTTAGGCACTTGGTATGTGTTTGGGGAGAGAGCCAAGCACCAAATCCTAGCACTCGGGGACTAGATCAGTCGGGAAAAGGCTTTACGCAAAAAGTATAATAAACAAGTACTCAGATAAACGGCATGAGTTGTATAGGGGATCAACAGTTACATCAGAGGACCGTTTTGAGGAAGAATCGATGTTTGTTTACAAGTCCAAGTTATTTACCAAAGTGGCGGAGGTCTCTTTAACTTCCTCCAGGCGAGCAGAGGCTTCTTCCTCGAAGTAGGCGAATCCTTCCTTTACAGCGTAAAGGTCAACTACAAGATAGGGCGACTTCATGATGGCCAATGCCTGGCTGGTGCAGGTCGTCGTGGCTTCCTTCACGAGAGCCTTCAGCTATTGGGGGCATTCTATAGTCGAGCTATCACAACATCTGCTTTGACAGGCAGCTATTCTTCGGGATGGAGGACTTGGAGTACGAGTGCAGCTGCCCTCAGAGTCTCATTGCGCATTTCGACGGTGGACTTCACCTTCTTATCGAAGACCTCGAATTGTAGGTGAAAAACCAGTCGGATAAGTTGACACATTAGTTACACAAGAAGACCTGAGTAACGGGAGGCTTGATTTGGAAGATTTACCTTTTAATTCTTGAGCCGACTTCTCAGCCTGAACGTTAGCCAGAAATGCTTCTCCCTGCAAAGCCTTCTACTTCTTGTCCAAAACCTTCTGCTTTTCTTTTAAAGTTGTCTGCTCTTCCGGAAGGGATGCCAAGGTTTCGTCGCGACTTGGAGAGGGAGATTGATTATGTGAATTCTCAAGATTAGCAATGAACTTAGCACCAGTCGGTTGGTTCTTACTCCGTATGGTGTTAGCTTCTTTCACATGGCGGTAACACAGTTTGGCAACTTCCATGCGGAGCTCCTCGATTTTTCCATGATATTTTGACTTTTGTGCATAAAGCACGCTGTCAAATTCATCTATCGACTTCAATTGCTCAATGGCTTTTTGAAGACACTGGGACTTTTGGGCTGATCGCTTGCCTAGGTTCTGGGTGGAGACAAAGGAGATGTTCAGAAGTGTTTCGATCATGATAAGGCTCAAGATTTGAAGGTGGCTTACCTCAAAAACTCTGGAGTTGAACCGCCATGTTCCGTAGCATTTCCCACTCTTCTGCCACCTTGGCGTCATCATCCTCGTAGCCTTCCATGTCCTTCCTCAATTTTACATGGAGAGGATTATAGGGAGGAGTGGCAGGGCGAGGGATCTTCTCGATTTCTGGTTCTGAGCTGCTAGAGCCGGGACTGGGATAGGGTCCTTAGCCATGGAGGGTTTACGAATGCCCTTGGGCGGTGAACCAGTCGGTGGGGGAGCTTTGTGTTGGACTGACTCCTTGGACGGGGCTGGTTCGGCCTGAGAACTCAGAGGCAGAGCAGTAGCGGTAGCGGTGGCCGGTGCTTTCGCACTTGATTTGCTCAAGGGGATACCTGGGGTGGGCTTCATGTGGGTGGAAGAATACGTCAAAAATGTAACTTCAATAAAGTAGCCGAAAGAAGGAGTTATGAGGGTAAACCTTCATAACATTTTAATCTTAAGGCTTACGCCTTTCCGAGTGGTGTGCTCGCTTGGGATTGAGCTAGAGGGCCCTCCTGGCCTTAATGCGGCTTCTGGGTTAGCAAGCGGAGGCGATGGGGGCTTGGAGCTCGCTCAGCGGGGGTAGCGCCTGATTTTGGACTTTGACGGAGCCGATGTAGAAGTGGTGTATCATCTTCTTCCTCGTCTTCGTCCGAGTCCCTAAAGACAATCCTTTTACCTTTTTTGGTAGGAGGAGCGTCAGCCGAGTCGTTTGCAGGACACTTAAGCGGCGCGTCTTTATGGATAGGGGCTTCGGGGACCGGATGAACCAAGAATAATGCTACACGATCCTGCAAAAGGTTGGAGCCGGGTAAAATACAGCGAATTTAACACTTGTAATTGGTATAGAAGAAGTTCTTTGCTTAGTGCTGGAGCATGATTAGACAACCGGAAGGGAGCTGGGCATTCAACATTTTCAATGTACGTGCCCGGGGCAAAGAGTTCGGAGACTCGGGCGATTAGAGTATTGTGAGAGAGCTTGTCCTCGCTCTCCTGAGTGGAGTCCTTAATCCCCGAATATTCGAATTCGAGGTGGATACGCTCCTTCAAGGGCTGGACACGGCGGAGGTTGTAATTTAAAACTACTCCGACGCTGGTCAGCCCCCTAGCTTTCAGATAGGAAGCAATTCTCCAACTTGGCTATCTTCGCTCTCGGTGAGAGGGGAGGACCAAGAAGGCAGGACTACGAAGCAATTTCCCGTGAATGACGGAAGGACTGGCGGGAGGTTTGCGCAGTAAAACCATTTGGCATGCCAGCCCTTGTTCAAAGTATTCATGGGAAGATCAAAGTATAACTTTTTAGCCCCTTCCCGCAGCTAGAAGCCAGCACCTCCAATGGCTTTATGGGCTATTTTGCTGGGGAAAGGTTTGAGGAGAAAAAGAGACCGGAAGAGATCGAAGTGGGGGCCATATCCCAAGATACGCCTCACAGATATGAACAAAACAGCAATTTGTAAGATGGAGTTGGGATTGAGGTGAGTCAGTTCGATTCCATAGTAGTGCAGAAGGCTCCTGAGGAAGGAGGAGCAAGGAAGGCCGAGGCCAAGAAGGAAGTACTCGAAAACCATTACCTCGTCAGAACGAGGGGTAGGAGAGAACCCACCGGCAGCGGCACGCCATGAAATCAGTTCTTCCGAGGGGAGCACACCAGCGGACACGAGCTTCTGGAGCCGCCGATCCGTGGTAATGGACTTCATTCACTCCTTGGAATTCTTGATCGCGCTCGCGGTGGTGGGAGACAGTGGAGCCATGAGCGCATCAGGATTGGTGGCGGCGAAGTGTGCGGCGAAGAAAACCCTAGTGGCAGAGTTCGCTGAAGCGAATGGAACTGCAATTGCGAAAAATGGGTAGGGTAGAGTGGTTTGCTCCCTTGTCCTCAAATTTAAAGGGCCGCAGAACATATTTTGGGTCGGGCCATGTTCGGCACTGAAGTACGGCTACTTTAGTGGATGCTTGGTCGAATCACTTGGATTTGCCGATTGCTTTTCACGAAAAAGAACGGCGAAGTGCTGAGTGGACGATTGAGGCCTGGATCGGCCTCCTAGCTCGGGTGAAGACATGACCAGTGGGAATTCGAGAAAAAGAATGGCGGAGCAGTTTAGATGGCCAAAAGATTTTCATTAACTGCTCTTAGCCGGATTACAGAAGGCTTTGCAGCGCAGCACAGTGAGCTATGGCTCGACGCTAGCCTGCAAAGGATCAAAAGATGTACAAAAAAAGAGAGGAGCTACCCTAAGGCCACTTCACATCAAGGATGGGAGCGACCAACGCGTTCTTCAAGGGCTACGCACTGGGAAGAGTTGCGGACAGCCGTGGAGCAGGACCCTTATGACTTCCTGGGCACGGCGCTCCGCGTACTCCTCCCGCCACCGTTGCCACTCGACGACCGCCGCGGCGTGGGAGGCGGCGATGTCAGCAAGATACTTGGCGCAGGCGATCTTCCATGGATCAAGCGCTCCTCCTTGGCCTTCCATGGTGGAAGAAGAGAAGAGACTAAGTGTTTCGCAAAAAGGGACGAACTGTCTGGAGGTTGGATGCGGTTCTATGCATTGCATTGGAGTTTTCATATACGCCGGGAATACGAAGAGACACGGATCCGAACCCGTTTGAATACTGCAAGGCCATCATGCTGATGGGACAAGAGTGGGTGTGAATGCGGTTCCCGATGGCGGCGAGAGGGTAAGGCGCGAAGACTCTTCGCATTCCCCCAAATGGGCTTGGGCCCAATCTGTTTAAGCAAAGGGCGATCCCCTTAACAGACTTCCTCGACAACGCGTCATAAACAGTGGCAATATGTTGTTGACATCGAGCCTAATTTGGCCTCGATACACCTTTGAGGGCATATGACCGGTAGCGCCACCCATTCAAAAATGTCTCATGGCATACCCCATGTTGGGTCACTAGCCAGCTTTGCGCGTTTAAGGTTGGGTGTTGATGAGGCTTGGATACTCTTTCGGAGGTATGCCCCTCGTGGGTCGATCGTTGTATACTGCAGCCCGGATACAAAATACCTCTTGGCCAAACTTTATCCAATCGATACGCCCTTAAGTTGGTCGCCAGCTGATCCTTCCTCCGGTTGGGACAGGTACCACACGACTAAAAACGTGCCTCATGCTGGGCCAAGTGCTGATTTCTGCAAGACAGAATCAGGTGTTTGATGCTGTATACATCCTAATGCGCAAAATGCAGTATAGCGCAAGACGGGAACCGCGATTGAGTGGCTTAAGGCGTGCCCCATGATGGGCTAGTCGCTGTTTTCAAAAGGTGAGAACGGGTGCTGAGCAGCTAGATCAATGGAATAGTCCATTAAGAGCAGAGTGACGTGTCTAACAAAATATGAAGATTGCAAGAGTCTTGGTACTGCTGAGTAGGGCGTTGCTATAAAAAATCAAACTTTGGATTTCTTGAGTTCTTTACAATCTTCTTTCATATTACAGGGCTGATCAAATGAACCAGTCGGCAAGACATCTGACTCGATTGCAAAGCACTCAGGGGCTACTGTGGACTACATGGGCCTCGCTTATCTTCACGGAAGGCTCATGAGGTAACAAACGGGGGCGGCCGGAGTAGACTGGAAGAGGATGGAAACCACTCGGACTACATCTAACTTGGACGCCAAGAATAGTCTTGAAGATAGAACTTGATTCCGTATGTTAGAAGATTTGTACCGGTAAATACGGGAACGTATACATGCCGGATACTTGGAAGATGATCTTCGGTACAATGTACCAGATAAGATCATGTAACCTTATCCCCCTGCACTATATAAAGGGCGGGTTAAGGGCCGTAGAGGCATAAGCTTGATCATCAAATCACCACCATCGTAATTCCAAGAATGCAGGATTAGGGTATTACCTCTACCGTGAGGGCCTAAACCTAGATAATCCCTGTCGTGTGTTACTTTCAAGATTGAGATCTAGCACATAACCCAGTTTAAATTCATTGCCGACGATAGCCCCCAGTTAACCATCTGTCGACAGGGAACATCTGGCCTGCCAGCCAACCTTGTGCGGCAAGTAGAAGATAGAGATAGAAGTCTATCCCAAATAGGGAAGATTTGCGACCTTCCCGCGCAATCTGCCTTCAAACGTGTGCCACGGTCTACAGCGTGAGCATTGGTCGTGCCACACCTCGTGGGACGTTGAGGAACAACGATAACTTTCATCGACCTTCGCCAAGCTCCGCCAACCATGCGAAGATCGTCTCTAATTATGGCCGCAACTTCGTCAAACACAGACAAGACCTCGGTGATCACGCGTTGTTCGACTACGCCCCCAAAAGGCCAAGTCTACGGCTCCGCGACACACATGTGCCACAAGCGTCGAAGTCTACAGCTTGGCGACACACTAACACCATAGCCACGAGCGTCAAGTTTACGGCTCCGTGACACGCCTACACCGGCGCCGCGATGTAACATCCTCAATTTTTTCAAAGCATAATTTTCAAAAAAATTGTGTTTATAATTGTTTAATAAATTATGAGGAAAATTTTATTGGAACTACAATTAAATTATTTACTAGTTCATATTGTAGGAAGCATAAGAAAATATATATTTCGGCCAAGCAAAAATACAGAAATAAAATAGTTAACTAAGTTCCTAGAACTCACCTTTATTTACTAATTTTAGCAAAAAGAAATATAAACTTTTGAAATAAAAGAAAGGGAGGGAAGATAAAACAAAGCAACAAAATTGTTTTTAAAATCGGCTTGGGTCGGAACCTCTTCCTCTAGGCCCAACTTCTCCCCTGTTATCCCGCTCAGCCAAGCCTTGGCGCATCAGCCTCCTCTACACAAATCGGACCCACCAGCCAGCCTCTCACCACCTACTCTCTCCGACTGACGGGGCTCGCGTGTCAGCATCTTCTTCCTCCCCCTGATTCTCTTGCGCTGTCTCTCTTTCTCTTCCCTTCTGCTCTCTGGCCAAAGCGTCGCCGTTGTGGAACCGTACCGAAGAGAAGGTCACCGCCGAGATTCGTCGTCACACGCCGCCGCCGTCGTGGACATCGCGCCCCAATTTTTTCACCGCGGAGCAGCGCCTCAGCCGGGCACCGCCATGCTCGTCGCCGCCTCACTGTGTCACCGAGACCACGCAACGCCGTCTTCCCACCCTGTGCCACTATTGTTTGCACTTCACCTCGTTGCTCGCCTAAAAATACCGAACCGCCGCATCTCTTTCACCTCACTGGAGCTGAGCAAGACAACTCGCTGTCGCGCCGTCTCCACCATTCCCGAACCCACAAGCGTTGCTCTTTAGCACCATCACACGTCCCTCTGTCTTTCCCCTCCATCAATTGAACCTCTCCATCGCTGGAGCCTCCTCGCTGACCATACTGACTTGCTCCCGCCGCCAACAACGCTGCCCGTCGACCTCCCCGCGATACCGGTGTTTCTGGATTTGATTGTGATATCGGTGTGTTGTCTGACGCTACATTTGAAGGCAAGTCTCCTTGACGCATATTCTATATTTTATATTTGTTTGCGAAAAGTTTGTGAAATGCTTAGAAGTAAAGATGCATGACATTTGTTTAAATAATAATTTTGGAAAGATAGTTAATACCTGAAAAAGAAAAATGATTTCGCCCTGAGATTATTATTTTTCAACCCTAGAGACTTGAATGGAAATGAGTACAATTTGGATCGAATGATGTTTATTGGGAAATGGTGAATCTTGATAAAAGCAACAAGATGATTAATGGCCACTTTGCTAAAGTCGCATTATTTCATGTGGAGTATTAATGAGAACTCTAAGTTGGGTTTGCATATTATTAAAGATGGTAAAATGAGAAAATTAGGTTTTCATGTTAGAACAAAGAATTTAGTGTTGTAAACACCTATTTGACTGAGAAGGAAGAACGACTACCGTTAGGGCACGGGGTTACCATGGTCAAATGGAGTCCGACACCTTAATCAATCTAAGGATTGTTTTCCTGTGAATCTATGAACCGGGCTCATACAGGACGACCTCGAAACTTGTCTATGGGAACAAGCTTAGCTAAGTATGCCTAGGAAACAACCGAAAACTATTCCAACTTGAAATAGAGATACCAACGAATGGGAACTCGGGCCGATCCATGTAGCCCCAGTATTCGGTTATTCGGGTGGTCACCTTGCCGTGATAAAATTTGGACAGCGGGATTACCAAGGTTGGTCACGCGTGCTCCATATTTAATGATAAATAGTTTCTAGTAGATTTCTCGGAATAACTGGTATCCCCAATACTCTAACAAGCACGCACTAGTAGTCGAGGGTAAAGTGTACACACTCTGCAGAGCATTATATAAACTATCGTGATAGACGCGCTCTCGGTTATGAGCAGCAATCCTTTGACGTTGGATATTCTCTTGGAGCAGCAATGAGAGCCTTGATCTCAGAGTCCATTCCTTCCATAAAATACCAAATCTTGTCCTCGTCGGTGGCCACGTCACGAGGAGCGTAACGTGCCAGCTGGTTAAACTTGTTGAGGTATTCAGTCATGGTCATAGTTCCTTGCTGTAGATATTTGAACTCACGCCTCGCGTTCCAAAACTCCTCTAGGAAGATGAGCATTTATGAAAGCTTGAGCAAATTCTTCCTAGGTGATATGGTGAGGATGTTCATGAGCGTTGTAAAAATTCTCCCACCAGTTTGTTGCAATGCCAGACAGTTGATGAGCGGCAAACATTACACTCTCATGCTCGCCTCAGCGTCGCTGGTGCCAGTCCTCCAAATGTGGTCTGAGCTCCTCACGGCTCCCTCGCCCCTACCGGGAACGGGAGACAGAGGTGGGAACGCCATGACCGCTTTTCCCTTATTCCCGCCTTCTTCGCTGAGACGACTCCAATGGAGACGGCGAGGTGGTGGCAAGGCGTACAATCGCGACGAGGTCGTACCCCAGCCATGACGCTTCCACGGCCATCGCGGCCGCTTCCACGTACCGGGCGAGGTTCTGCAGCCATGGGGCCGTCGGCGTTTGCCGGCGTCACCTGGATCATGGGATAATCCAGGAGCGCCCTCGTCGAGTAGAGGTTCTGAATGGGCGAGTACTGCTCCATGGCGAGGCGACGCCTCACGCTGCTTGCTTCGCCAGCATAGGGGGCCTTGCCGCCTGCCACTTGGTCATCCCTGCCGCCTCACGGCGATGCTGGACGTGTTTCATCAGTCGCCCCCTTCGTCGCCGGTGGGACGTTCATCATCTCCTTACCGCCGGGGAACCACGGACGAAGCTTGCCAAAATCCTTGGAACAAGAACATACTTTTAGAGAAGAAAATGTCGTTGCACTAATCCAATCAAGATCGCAAAGTGGAGAGACAAAAGAACAACATGTTGATGCTTTATTAATTCTCTAATTGTGTTTACAAGTGGGGATTGACCCCTATACATAGTACATGAATGGATGTCTCCATGAGACGTCTATAGTGAAGAGGCACATTTAGCCAAGAGACACCTCTTAGAAAGGCACCTCTAGTAATTTGCCCACATAATAAATATGTTAATTATTTCTTAACACTCCCCCTTGGGCAAATTATTGTAGTATGGATATGTTTCGTCAAAAACTCCATCCAAAAACCAGTGGGAAAAAAGAATTGGAGAAAAGAGTACATTGCACACGCATGATATATTGCAATATTGCCTTGTTAAAAACCTTTTTATGAGAAACCCCATGGGAAAAAACTCATACAAGGGGAAGAGTACAATATATAACTTTCAGGGTCTGATCTTCATGATCAATATGGTCTACTGGACCTTTGCATTACAAATCTTCTGGTTCTATGTCGTGATGTGGTAAAATACTTTAATTGATCGTCATGTCAACCTACTGGGTTAGACAAAGTGAAACCTTCATTATTTCATATGAACCAAATCAATATTTAGTTCATGCTCCCCCTCAGGACGACATCCCAGATGCCTTCCCCTAGGTAAAAAGGATCACGTATTTATCAAATACAAATCTGGTTATATTTTAGAGAGTAGCTCCCCCTGAATTTTGCAAGTTTCATAATCGTCTTATGCCTATTCCATGAACATATTTTTGAAACAAGGAAGTAGGTAAAGACTTAGCGAATAAGTCAGCCAAATTTTCGCAAGACTTTGTTTGCAAAATATTCACCTCATCACTCTTCTGGAGTTCGTGAGGATAAAAAAAAATTTGGGAGTAATATGCTTAGTCATTTTACTCTTTATATAACTTGGTTGTATTTGAGCTATACAAGCTGCATTATCCTCATAAATAACTGTGGGGGTGTCACATAGATTAATTCCACATGATTTCTCTATGTGGTTAATCATTCTACGAAGCCAAACACATTTACGTGAAGCTTCATATAAAAGCACAAATCTCAAACACAATATGAGATTTAGCATATGCGGATTACACATTAATCCTGCATTTATATAACCCATCATGGTCCTCGCTTAACAAACAGCCCGAGATCCTGCATATCCAGTAGGTACTTAAAGGCAATTTAGTACCTGTCCAAACTTCTGGTTGGTGCCGCACTAAATTCTTACAGAGGCAAGAGACTTCTGGTCCTAACACCTCACTATACTGCCTTAGGTTTAAACAAATATTTTCCACTTCAGGGGAACACGCTATCATGTAGGTAATTTTAATTGCAATATAATACATCTTCTGAATATAACATATCGAACCTACTGGGTCTCAATATTGCAATTATTCCCAAGTGGTTCGATTACAACCAATTGGCCTATTCAGCGGGTCTTACACATATGGTTGTACCACTAAAACCAGTCTTACCTTGGCATTTAGGGGATCAATCAATTTGCCATTATCACCAACTTACATCATACCTTCAGGGTACAAACTTATACCTTCAGAGCGATAAAGAACAACACCACTCTCCCAACTACTGGCAAGAGATGCACATCACTAGTGCTCATGTGGCGAACTTTCAGTATCGGGTATCAATGGGTCATCGTCCATTATATCTTTCTTCAGGGAAGTGCTTATGTTCCTACAGAAAACTCATCTTTCTTCAAAAAATGACCCTTACTTCTAGAAGGGATTATCAGATATGAGATTATTAATGTGTCGCAATTTCATCATCTTCTATTATAAGGAATAATGAGTCCTACTAGGATCTCAAAAAGTATTTTTATAATTCATAAACTGCATATTTATTCATATTATCTGCCAGAGTTACTATTTAGCAGAACATTTTTACACATAGGAGAGTACAGGTCACTTCAGGGACCATGATCCATAGCTTTCACTACCTCATTATTTAAATAATTACCCAGGGTTAGAGCTATTGCCTCTCAAACTCCAATCATCCTCATGGTTCGTCCTCAGTTGCTAGCCATATAACCCGATACAGGCGCTACAGGCGCCATGCCATGGATTTAGTTCAAGATCCTTATCATAGCAACTTAAGAGGAACAATATGTGTCAACAATTCTCTCCATGTTTCAGAAATGAGCACTTTCCAATATTAACCAGAATTTCGCTATTTCCCAAAATGAAAATTCTTGATAGTCCCGCATTCCCAGCACTATAACATGCGCGCATTAACTTGCTGGGTATTCATCTTCAGGATGATCCTCTTTAGGAGGCTTATTACGGTAATTTCTCTTTAGGAGAATTACAGGAGTGATGAACAATTGTTTAACAAGTGTCATTGGATCTAAGACCCGCAAGCGTCCCCGTAGACTTTAGACCATGACACAACAAGTCGATTTCCGCAAAGGTAGATATACTATTTAACCCAGGGTATCCCACTCTTAGCGACTCATTTACTACAGGTAAATGATTTCCGTCTCCTTTAAATATCTGGCAGTCTCCTCGCTTCTAGCGTATAGGAGCACTCCTCGTTTCTGGCATACAAGAGTATTAACTATTGCGTGAATTTTTACAATAAAGATCTCATAGGCATTTATACACAAGACGAAACATGGGCAATTTTCTCCCCTAGTGCCGAGATCCGATTTTTACAAAAGCATACTTACAAAATCCCCTTTCATGAGCACAACACAAATGGAACTACAAGTCCAAATTCCCCAACTACAGGTGGGAGTTCAAAAATGTATATTCATTGGGGGCTAATCATTTATATGCAGTGAGTTTAGATTTATATATTCACTTTACCACACGCTTGCTCTAAGCTATCATATGCTCGCACTAGGTGGCATGCCCGCGCCACGTTGCTGCATACCCTACTGGGGCGGCGCACCCGTGCAGGGGCACTATCAACCCAACAAATTGTGAGTTGCAAAGTCTAACTTCTTTACTATTGTCCAATTTCTCATACCATATATCAAATTAAACTTCAAGTTTAATATAAGCACGACAAGATCAATAATTTCCATGGAAACTTTACTATTCTGCAGGAACACAATAAATATTACATGTATGCCAAATAACAATCAACTTCATGTAACAATAACTTTACGGAGGTGCGATTCCAATAACGCATGACTTTAGGCATGTTGTAGCGACTTCAGGCGCTAGTGACGATATAGATGTGGTCCCACCACAATCTTTAAAAGTCACTTATTCAAATAGACCATTATCTCGTATTTGGGATTTTTCTGCTTTAGGCAAACAAATATGACTTACAGTCATAATGTGATTTGCAAAAATAATATGACTACTAGTCATAATTTGCATATTACTTCAGGTAATAATACAACTACCCATCACATGGGCTTAAGCATTTGCTTCGGGTCCGCGCCTAGGCAACACATGCATAGGGCGCCCGCATGTTCACGTCCGTCGAAGCCAAATATGTACCAAATTAACCATATGAAAAGATTTGCAATCTCTCCAATACAATGACAAATTAATGTCCTTTGGCCATTTAATTTAACACAATTTACAATCACCAATCTATTCGTTCGCACTTCTGGTGTATAATCTAATATGCACTTCTGGTGCACAATCTTGCCTTACATGCACAAACTCAATTCTCTCCCCCTTTTCACGTCAACCAAAAACTTACGAGTGATAGCATGTGCTATAGGCATCTGCTTAAATCACTTTATAACCATACTGCAATAGGAGTATAATTTTTGTTGCCGTGAAACCAACATATATTTTGTAACTTCAGGTTACACCTTAGCCACCTCTAATAAATGATTGGTTGGGCCACACAGGAGAAGGATTGCAGACATCTGGTATTAATGCTAAGTTAATTCATTGGGGATGGACATATGGGCAGGGAATTTTCTCTAGTGAATACAAGGAAAACATTTGTTTTCGGGTTAATTTCATGGGTGCCATTATTAAACAGCCCGTTAGCACGGTTGCCATTTTTCGATCGCCTCAAGCAGAGATGCCATTTTAACAGTTTTCCTCTCCCAAACATGCCATTATGGGGCTTTATAGGGTAAAATACATGTTAATACGCAAGAAATATGGGCTGACAGGTGGGTCCCACCTGTCAGCCTCTCCCAGCTTCTTCTTCCTCTCTCTCTCTCTCTCTCTCTCTCTCTCTCTCCCTCTCTCTCTCTCTCTCTCTTTCCACGGGCCAAGGCAGCGAGCTTCTCCGGCGGCGACCTTCCCGACGGCGAGCTCCCTCCGGCGGCTACCTCCTCGCCGGGGCCGAGCAGGGCGGCGCCGGGGCCACAAGCGGCGACGGCGGGGGACGAGCAGGGCAGCGGCGCCGTGGCCGAGAACATGGGGGAGGAGGCTGCGCCGGCGACCTCGTGGGGTGATGGGGAACGGGGTCTCGATCTTCCGACAGGTATGGGTAAGTCGATTGGTGGAGAACTCGACGTTGACGATTCGACCTTGATCAGCACCGATCTAGGCCTGCAATCGCTACACCACCGTCTCCGTTCGTTATCAACCACGCAAGCGCACGGTCGACCTCACCACGAAGGCTAGTTCCTGCAAGCGAATCGAGAACACAAGCAAGAACGAAGAAGAAGCAATCTGAAATTGCGAATATGTATTAAGATCACGAATTTGGGGTTCCACAAACCGATGACCGGCGATACTGCGATGGCAGAAATTATCTAAGCAAACCCCGACTCTAACAATGACGGCTACAAGTCTTAATAGGCAGGAGGGGCGGCGGCGCCGGTGAGCACGTGGGGGAGGGGTGGCGCGCCGGAGAGCTCGTGGGGGAGGAGGCGGCGCCATCGAGCTCGTGGGGGAGGAGATCCGCGCCGGCGAGCTCGTGGGGGAGGAGGCGGCGCCGGGGCCGAGCACGTGGGGGAGGAGCTCCGCGCCGGCGAGCTCGTGGGCAAGGAGGGCGGCGCTGGCGAGCTCGTGGGGGAGGAGGGCGGCGCCGGCGAGCTCAGAGGGGCGGCGGGCTCCTGGAGAGAGAGAGAGAGAGAGAGAGAGAGAGAGAGAGAGAGAAGGAGGATTGAGGAAGAAGGGTAGAGTGTATGACATGTGGGACCCACCTTATAGAAGTATTTTCATGTGTATTTGTGATGGGTATTGTCTTGTAAAGGCTCAGAATGGCACGTTTGAGAGGACAAATTCGCTGAAATGGCATTGCTGAGTGAGGGCATCGAAAAATGGCAAACGCGGTTTCTGGGTGTTTAATAATGGCACCCATAAAATTAACCCTTTGTTTTCAAAACAAACTCCTACTATTCGTGTCTACGGGACACATTTCCACAATTCATGTCTTCAGGACATTTGTGCACTTGAGACGGTGTTAAGGATAAACACTCTTAGCTAAGGCAAGCATAACAATATATCCAAGTGGATGCATACAATTAATCTAATTTAATTCCATGCAAGTTTGCTTACGACAGTTAAGGCATATGCTTCCGGCACCATGTTCTATTTAGCTTTTACTCAGATTATTAACTCTACTGTAGGAGAGAAGCTACAGATAGAACAACTTAGACCATTATTATGGTATATGGAAATTAAACATCTAATACAAAACAATCAAGTGAAAGATGTAAACTACTCATCATGAGCAAAACTAAACTCTACAAGAGTCATTGGAGTCCCCAAAAATTTCCTAGCAATCTCAGCAGTGTCTAATAATTTAGAGACTGCAAGTCAATAAATTATAATACAAACATATAGTGCCAGAAAAATAAGCCATAAAGAACATAATGATGCCCATAAAGTGTCTAGCATTTTTATGAATTTTTGCTGATTATTTCTGGACTGCTGGCCATACTATAATTAAAACAATGCAGGAAACAATAACAACTTATTGCTAAAAGTTAACCCATTAATATGAGGCTTCCGAAGGTGGGTTAGGTCTAAGATTTGCATATAGGAAAGCTCATATACCTGGAACCGCAGATATAAATGTGCCATCGAGAACAACTCGAACAAATATCAACCGATCTTTTGGTCACCTACTCGAGATGGGAATTCAGACCCGTTCAAAATTGTCGACTAGGGTTCTCAAAACCCTAGCCAGTCGCACCAAGTAGCAACAAAAATTAACAAGACTACAAGTCTTAAATAAGTATGCCATACAAGTGCCGCTCGGCCGGAGGTATTAACCTCAATGGTGCCAGCACAACGCAGAGAGCCGGTGACCATTGCTTGAAATGGCAGCGCGATCTACCGGGAAGTGCGCCACGCAACGCGTGCTCAACGACATTACGGCCTATGGGGCAATGCAGCGATCGACGATAGCAACATGAGGCGGTAGTGCGGCACAAGACAATTTCAAATATGTACAGGTAAGTTTGCAATCTACAGAATCTCTTCAAATTTCTGTTCGGCCTAAAAAGGCCTAGTCGGCGTCTTCAGGACGGCGGTGTACACGGCGTGCGTCCCAAGTAAAGTGGCGAGCACAACGGTGGTCGCAGCATAGGGTAGTAAATAAAATTTGCTAACAGATATCAAATCTACAGGATTTAAGTTGCAGAATATTTACTTCGGGTAAATACAAAATTTACTGGATTTCATCACATATCCAAACGGCCCAAAAAGAGCCCAGCCAGCCTAGCCATCTACTTGTTACTATTCAGCCCGAAGGCCATCCGGCCAGCCTACCTCCCTCTCCCATCCCGCGCTTGCGCCCATGCGGCTGTCCTCCTTGGCCTTCCCTCACGCGGCGGCTAGGGTTTCCCTAGCCGCTCGATCGGGTGGCGACGGCGGTGGATACGCACAACGGCAAGGCGCGCTTCGGGCATGCCTATACAACGGTGGCGGCGCGGCGCACATCTTTCGAATGGTGGCGCACGAGGGTGGTGCACAGCGGTGGCATGCTGCGGTCACGCCTGTGTGGTGGTACGGCGAGGGCGGCGCTGGGCACCGCGTGGCGGCGTTGCGTAGGACGGCGCGACGACGCGATGGTGACTTCGTGCGGCGGCGCTTCGGGCGCACGCATGTGACATGAAACGGCAGCGAGCCCAACGGCTCCGCGACGACCGCGGCATGGGACGACGACGCCGGGGCACGGTGCAGATGGGGCGCGGCTAGCGACGCCGTGCTAGGCCGACGAGGACTCGCTCGCGTGGCGGCGGCGAGCCAAGGGCTCGGCAGACCGCGAGCGGGGCGCGACAAGCGGTTGATCATTGCCTTCTCGTTCGTACACATGAACTGCAAACAATTTGTTGGTGCCCAATAATACTCACAAATCATGAACATCGCATGTTCGGAGCACTTGTTTGGATTATTGCCAAGTCTGAGAATGGGAACATGACACCGATGTTTCAATATGGAGCAAATTTTCCATGCATAAACATGGATTCTCTTTACACGTAATGACTAATTGCAATTAGCACTGATCACCAGGCATGATTTAGCCCCTGTTCATCCTATGAAGGGATAGACTTCCCCTCTAATTCGCACTATTTGATGATATTAGTGCTAATCAACTGCAAGTCTGCAATGAAAAATAGTTACTTGGATTAGAACAATCTCTTAGAGCAAGATGCTGATAAAGTTTTAGAGAAGAAAATGTCGTTGCACTAATTCAATCAAGAACGCAAAGTGAAGAGACAAAAGAACAGCATGTCAATGCTTTATTAATTCTCTAATTATGTTTACAAGTGGGGATAGACCCTTATATATAGTACATGAATGGATGTCTCCATGAGACATCTATAGTGAAGAGGCACCTTTAAGGAGAGGCACCTTTAGCCAAGAGACACCTCTTAGAAAGGCACCTCTAGTCCACATAATAAATATGTTAATTATTTCTTAACACATGCAAACAAACTAGCACTACCCGCCTACCTGGCGCGCCACTACAGATGGTTTTTCGCCAGACTGATTTTGTAACAGTGTTCGTTTATAGGGGCATATTTGCTAACTAGGTTGCTTGATCGTATACGCGCAGGCGGACACCAGATTTACCTAGGTTTGGACCCCCCAAGACGGGTAATGATTCTACTCCTGCTTGTGCTTGATTTCTTGTATTGGAAAGTGTGTGGTTGTTCTCGCTGGAGAATATACAATGTGAAAGGGCATCTAGGCTCCTAACTATGTTTTGGTGATTGATGCCAACTACTAAAGATTTGCACTAACCATTTAACTGAGTTGTGGATAGAGAATTAGATTGAAAATCATATTTATCCAAAGACTTGGAAGGGCTTGAAAAATTATTTGCTTGGAGGTTCAACTCTTATTTATTTGTAATCTTTACTTTATTGAGTCTAAGGACGGTCGTACTATAAAGGGGGATTCGACGAGATATCATTGTATCAGGTGGCTCTGGTGCTCAAAAGATGATCTTAGCTCAAAATCTTAGTCATCCAATAGATTCCGCACTATTTCCAATTCCAAAACATTCCACTAGGTTCGGACTGTCCGATGTCTTTGCTCGGACTGTCCGAGAGGTCGGATTGTCTGATGTGCCCTCCAGACGAGCTCTCGGCCTGGAATTATCTGATTTACCGGACTATCCGATATTTCTTCGGACAGTCCGAGTCACTTAGCCACATCCAGATATTCTGAGCTTATTTCCATGATCCACATATTCTCCAGATATCAAATATAACTTTTGTTTGGGCCACTATTTACAGCCTACTTTGGACTGTCCGAAAGGTCTCACAGATAGTCTGAAATCCACTTATTGTGCCCTAATGGCTAGTTCTGAGGGGTGCTATATATACCCACTTCACTGCTTCCAGCTAACAGTACTGTGCGCATAACTCAGATTCATTTCGTCCTCTCCCTCTTCAAAGAACCCTAAAAAGCATCTCCCCTCCTAGTGCATCTTGTTAGATCGTTTTGATGGTGGATAAGCTCGATTGGTGCTAGATCTAAGCTCGGTCCATCTTGTGAGCACCTTGGTCACCTCTAAGTGAGTGATTTCTCGCTGGATTTATTACTCTTGGAGGTTGAGGACTACTAGACGGCTAGATGTCACCGGTGAGCCATCAGAGCAGTGTGGCTGGCCTCAAACCATTTGTGAAGGTGTGATTCTGCCTCCGCAAGGGAAGGAATCAAGGTGAAATTCGATGAGTGCTTTGGCACAAATCCAAGAGGGATAGAGTGAAGTGGGGCTCGGGCTCTACGGTGTTGAGCCTACCTCAACGGAGAGTAGGATCTCCTCAAAGATACGAATTTCGGGATAAAACTCCCCGTGTCTTACTTCGTATTTGGTTTGAGATTTTTCTTTCTTGCTATATCTTCTTTGTTTCATATCTTGTGCTTGAGGAAGACTTCTCTTGTGTTCTTCTGATATTGTTCTTTATATTCTTATTGCTTGTGTGGTGCAGGACATTTGCTGAGATTTGGGGGCAAGATCTTTAAACTTGACCTTGGATTGTTCGAAGGGTAACTCGGATAGTCCGAACCTACCTCCGCAGCGCAGCTGAAGTTTGACTTTGGTGTCACGCCTATTCACCCCCCTCTAGGCGTCATCTCGGTCCTTTCACAATGTTCATGTCAATAAGGGATCCAACCCTTTCTATCTCACCCAGATCCCCTTTTTATACTATGAGGGACGGCCCAGAGAGAGAGAGAGAGAGAGAGAGAGAGAGAGAGAGAGAGAGAGAGAGAGAGAGAGAGAGAGAAATAGTGCATTAATTGGGTCATATCACTATGCATCCCGCTTTCCTCCGCATTTGACGCCGGGTGCTTCACCTGCTCCCGCCTATCACCGAGCGTGGACAGGACGGAAGAGCCGCCTAACACTGGCACCGGTCAGACCTGCTGTAGCACGGTGACAGAATGACCGCTACAGGGCTTCTACTAGAACCACAGTGATCACAATCATCATCTTCTGTCTCCCACGCTGAATCGCCGCATTTAATGCCTCCAATACGCTGAGCAGAGACATGCCTTCTACGATAAGCTTGTCGGGGTTGTCGGGCCAACACCGATCACCTCGTGGCGTGCTCACCAAAGGTGCTTGGGGCCTTGCTCGCCCGCCATGTCGCCCAGGGCTCGTGGGGCCTTGCTCGCCTGCCGTGTGCCAAGCCGCCATGCGGCGTGCTCGCCCGTGGCGCCTGGGGCCATGCTCGCCCGCCGTGCGCCGAGCCGCCGCATGGCATGCTTGTATGTCGCCAATCCAATAGAGGGAGAAAACCCTCGTTCGCATTGTACCGACAGAGACTATTTAGGAGTTGGTGGGTGACCGACATTGGATCTAGTAGTGGGAGAACGACCAAAGACAGGGAAGCAGAATGTGTCGACGATTGGGATATCGGTCTCAAGTCAACTAAGGTTCTTGAGAAGGGGAGATAGAAGACACTGCAGAGCAGGGCAAATAGCAATCAACGAGCAACGAGCAGACACAGGGTTTTTATCTTGGTTCAGGCCTCTCCGGGGAGATAATAACCCTACGTCCAGTGCTTCTTTATATGAGAAAAGATTATAAGAGAGAACTCGGCGAGACGAACAGGTCTCGACGAGATTATGGGTGTACAAGATGTAGTATGCGATCTACTCAAGTCTGATGTCGTGCCCTCTACACGCCGTAGAGGCTCGGTTTATATAGTGTTGAACAACCGACCTACCGAGGGATAATCAGGCCGGGCTGACCACAAGGACGTAACGAACTCATATACATACCAAATACATCCCGAGGTAGATAAGGTATACTCCAATTCTTGGGGATCACGACGTCTGCTCCAATCCGAAAAACCTGCGTCCGGGTCTTCACGTAGCCGTGCAGAACTCTTGTTCGAGTCGGACTCGAACACAAAGCCTAGGCCACCACGCACCGTGCCAACCAGGGAGCTGTTCGGCAGGATGCACATGGGCCTTATGGAACCTTCTAGGGAGCCAAGCCCTAGGAGGCTGTTCGATTGGGCCGTCAGGGAGTGGGCCATGGTAATGGGCCGTGATTTTATCCCCGACAGCTAGCCCCCGAGACTCAAGTGGAAAGACTCACTAGAGTGGGGTCTTCCTCTTGAGACTCCAACTCACAAAGAGGGTAATTTACCTGCTACAAAGACGTGCAACAGACGACCGAACAGGTTATGGTTCAACCGAACAAGTCTTGCTCGGGGCCGAACAAGTCTTGCTCGGGACCGAACAAACCCGCCCAGTGCCGAGCAATTCTGTTGCGTCGAACAGGTAACAACATCTATCCGAGCAGAGCACCCAGCCCGCAATGCAGAAAACGAAAAAGTTGGCAGATTCCAACGGTAACTTTCGCTGCGCAGTCAGAATGGGCGACCTTTTTACTTAGTCGTTGCAGTAAAAAACTAGCCGTTTTATGGTAAAAAACCATTGTAGAGATGCTCGGACCAGGGCTATAAAGAGCACCAAGCCGCCCGTGGCTCGCCACTTCGTTCTTGCGCGCCTTTCCTTCCCAAGCCCTATTCCAACTGCGCTAGCATCACCAGCCGCTGCCCACCTCCAAAGCTGCTCGCCAACCCTGGGGATTACTATGGCCAAGTTCAAGGGCACTAGCATGACCGAGGAAGACTTGAAGATTTTAGAGGCAGAGGGACACGTCGACACTAGCAGCTGGAGGTTGCCTGGGGAGGAGGAGATGCCGGAGCCGCTCGACGACGAGTTCGTCAACTTCGAGCTCTTCGCCATGTTTGGGTTGAGGTCTTCCGAAAGCGATTTCGTGGAGGCCTTCCTGAACATCAGCGAGCTGGAGGTTGCAAACCTCAACCCCAACTCGTTCCTCCAGATGGCCGTCATCGCACACCTGTGCGAGGGCTATCTGGGCGTTGATCCATCGGTGGGGCTATTCCTCCACTACTACGCCGTAACGAGGAGCAGCTCCGCCGCTTCCGGGCTCGGGTGCTACTACCTCAACCTCCGGGCAACGGCCGACGACGCGCCGTACCCTTGTCCACCGCTGCTCGACTCGATGGGCGCGTGGTGGATGAGGTGGTTCTACACCAAGCGGAGCGGCGACAACAAGCTCTCCTTCACCGGACAAGCGCCGGCGAAGGGAACGCAAATGCCTCGATCGGAACCGACCGGCGAGGAGTGGTACTTGACCCGGAAGATCGCCTCCCTCGTGGGCCTCGGGCTCATGGGCAGAGAGATCATCCAAGACTTCGTGGCGAACAGGATCTGTCTGCTACGGAAGAGATCCTACCCCTTCTACAAGATAGAAGACTGGGAGGACATCACCAGGGAAAGCTCGGGTAAGTTCCTCAAACGCTCACCCTTTTTTGTGATTCATCCGAATAGGAACTAAGAAATTCTTCTGTTCGGGCAGTGAAACCTACCGACGCATGGGTGGCCAAGCAGGTCGACGCCATGCTGAAGGCCGCCCGGAAGGACACTAAGGTGACCGGGGAGGTGGCCTACACATGCCCAAGGAATATGCTCGTCCGCTCATCAGAGGTAACTTACGCAGAGCCCTCATCTGAGTTGCTAGACTTACACAATTAAGGCGTGCTCACATTCGCCTCCATATACGCAGGACGAGCAGCTGATCATCGGCGGGATCATCGATGAGCTCTCCGAGTCCAACAAGGAGGGAGCGAGGAAGGGCAAGGCCAAGGTGGCCATGAAGCCCAAGGTGGCCGCTGAGCCGATGCGGAGCTCGCCGCGCCGCAGTGGCCGCCAACCACCTCTGAAGCCCCCAAGCAGGCCAAGCGCGCGCGGCGAGCCAAGGGGGGAACGCCCAAGCCCATCCCTCCTCACCGAGCAAGGCGACGAGGAGGTACAGAACCTGACCCACTGGCTAAAGCGCTATGCACAGGCTCACCCGGGCCATATGGAATGGCTGCAACAGATCGCCAAGCAGAGGAGGCTCGAAGAGGAGGTCGCGCGCAAAGAAGCTCTCCTTGCGTTGCGCAAAAAGAGTGCTCAGCTCTCAAGAGAGCTGAGTTTGTCGCGCGGGCGCCCTGAGGCCAAGGCGAACAAGAAGCCGAGGATCCTCCCAGCAAGAAGCGCAAGCTCCGTCACGGAGCAAAGAAGAAGGTCAAGCTTCCCGCGGTGGGCACGGCAGGTATGCAATGGCGAGGAATATCCCTCTCTACATTCTACCGAACCGATCATGTCATAACACCATATTTTCATCAGCTGCCGAGGAGGTGATTGCCAGCGACAACGTAGACGCGGCGATCGAGCGGTCTTTGTTGCCCGAGCATCTACACAATGCGTCTCGGACAACAAGATTGGCCGCCGTCAAGGACAAGCTGGCAGCGTGAGCCGTGCTTCCGCCGGGCTCCAGCGACCAGATCGACGCGCTGAAGAGCGCGGTGGAGCGGCTCGAAGCCGAGGAAGCGGGGCACGACGCCACGAAGAGCGGGGCCAAGGAGTTGGCTCCGCCGGATGCCCGGAACGGGACCGAGCAGGCGATCCTTCCGGGCACTTCGTCGTAGGGGCAACTCATCCCTATGGCAACGGCAACTTCTGGCGAGCAGGGCGAGAGACCTGCCGCCAGGGAGCAGAGAGATGGCCGCGAGCAGGGGGCACAAGTCGCCCTGTCCGCGGTCTCACCGACGTCGCCGAGCAGAGCGACGCCTGTCTTGCCCGAGGATGATCGGGCGGAGGAAGAGGAAGAAAGGCAAGGGCTTGAGGGCGAAAGATCCTCGCCCGTTGCCACTGCCCCCAAGCGGACGCGCTCCCGCAAGGAGAAGGCGCAGCGAAGAGAACACCGTGCTGCAGCCGCTCCGAGCAGCCAGGGCTTCACAACCCACGGCCTCGGGGTGCGCCTACGCCGGAATTTGAAGCACAGGCTTCAAGAGGTAAGCCTCAAACCAAAACTTGTCCGTTTAAGTTACCAGCAACCCAGTATAACAGACTTGTTCTTCTCTCACTCAGGTCTTGCGGGGCACCATGGAGGACTTCGAAGAAGGCGTCGCCATCGAGCGCGGCGCCATTATGGGAGCTTTCCAGGGACAGCGCCACACGAGGTGGCTCGAGGAGGAGCTCATGGCCGCGGCCGAGAGCCGGAACCGACTCGCAGCGGAGGTGAAGAAGCTCAATGCCCAGCTGACCGAGGAGAGGGTGGCGACTCCCTTGATCTCACAGGAAGAGGTCGAGGAGCTTCGCGCGCTGGCCGCGAGGGCGAGCACCGCGCAAGGAAGGGTCAAGGACTTGGCCGAGCAGCTCAAGACCACCGAGCAGCAGCGAAGTCAGAGCGAAAGTCTGACCGAACAGCTGCGGGCCAAGACCAAGGAGGTCGAAGCCCTCTGTGCAGTGGCCAAGGAGTAGGCCAAGCACAGATCGGTCAGCAAGGAGGAAGCCGAGCGCCTCCGAGCTGAAGCAAATGAAGGGATCAAAGCCTAAGGAGAAGCCCTGCGCCTCAAGCTAGAAATTGAGGAGCTGAAGGAGCAGCTTGCTTCTAAGTAGCAGCGGTATGGTTGTACTCAAAAGGGCTTTGTATACCTGTAAACTTTTGTTAGTGTAAATAAAACCTACTTTTTCCTGCAAAAAAAAACAGCAAAAAGACAAGAACAAACATAAAATCAAGAGCAAGGCAAAACAGCGCTAGAGGGTTTTTAGAAAAAACGCTTGGACGCCAGCCTAACTCCCAGCCCCGTTGTGCATCTGTTCGAAAACCTGAGTTTGCGAAGTCGAACAGGTGCACAGCAGAAGAGCGACACCCTAACCCCTGGTACGGACGATGCTTAAAGACCTAAATTTGCGAATTCAAGCACGTGCTTAGAGAGATAGAGCGACACCCGCATCGTGATCGACTCATTCCACGAACTGCTCGTCAACGTAAGATAGGCGATTTCAAAGGTAACCGAACAAGGAAAGTGCATCTGCCACGGGGACTTACAAGAGCAGGCTTTGCCGAGTGGTTGTGCCAGCGCGGTAAGTGCCTCTGCCGCGAGGGCTTATGAGAGCAGACTTAGCCGCAAGGCGAAAAAGCCATGTTACGCAACCCTGAGTTCAGAAACTAGCTCAAAGTGGATATGGGCAGGGAAATCCTGAAGATCGCGGATCCAAGAGTTCGCAAAACCGAGCAGCTATCAAGTGTTACCAGAGAGAAAGAAGTCTAAGAAGACAGGGTGTGAAAAGAGCCGAAGGGGGCCGCGAGCATTCAC
>SPJY01023333.1:0-16485 GCA_005191435.1 Raddia distichophylla
AAATTCATGGAGATTATTTTTATCGGAATTGAGTTCAGCTCTGTTTCAATGGGTTAAATCTAATGGACCAAGCATGGTCAAAGATTCGACAAAGAAAACTCAAGTTCCCAAGCCACCTCACATTCAAATGTTATAAATGACCACCATCAGAGGTCAATAATATAAACTCATACTACAAGGGTCTAAGCAAGCAAGCCTCCACTTACTGGGCAATCAATAAATTCTTTAAGCACTATGGTTCGAAATAACTGCTCTTAATATGCCAGGGATTCTTCACTAAGAACATAAGCACATTCCAGTCATGAAGCTTATCATTTCTCTACCACGGTCTTCACAACGTATACACAAATGGAGCAGTAATAGGGCACCACATTTGAATTTTAGTTTATCGTTTCATTCTTAAAAGATCAAAACATAAATTCACTTCCAACATAACTCCTCTGCTAAACAAAAAAAAACCAATTGCCTCTTCTATAACCGAAAAACCCTGCATCATTCTAGTTCGTTACTGAGAGATGACGACACTTCGGAGTCTAAGAATAAGGCACACACAGGCCCACCATTCCTCATATCAAGAGAGTAGTAAGAGTAAACGTTATGGGGGCCAATCCATCACGTACCCAAACTATCAACTCAATACGCAGGTAGATGGATCACACCACCTAATACTCGGGCAGGCTCGCTTGGCAATGCGAAACAAGACTTTTGGGCTATGATCCCCTCCATTTAGCTAATCTACAACACCACCAAGATAAACTAGCAATTTTCAGAAGATCCTAAGACAATTCCTTGCTTTAAATTCTTAAACATTGCGTAAAAGTAATATTGCCAGTTTTCATGCCACTTATCCTATAATAACTCTTACAAACACACCATAGATTTAGGAAGCAACAGCAAGATCTAGTCGACCCTCGAAAAACTAGACATCACCATTACCATGAAAAGCTCATTAACGGAAAATATCTAAACACCAATACAAATGACCCATAAAAACTCTTCACCTACTAACGTAGGACTCTCTATAGTCCTTGACAAAACCTCAACTCAGTCAACACCACAACACAAGTTTCATCCGCATACAAATGCCCGTGAATCAAACAGTTTAGCATTAGCTAATTACAATAAATATTGGAACAGTCTATAGCTATTAGCATTTAGAGCATAAATCAACAATAATATTTGCAACTCAACAAATAAAAATGCAATGCAAACCCATTCCCATCCTATGGTGCACCAGTGTGTCAGGTCTTTAATAATTAATTCAACAATATTAAATCAGAGTTCCATATTTATATATTGCAAATTTACTCTCCTAAACCAATACACCCAAAACGGACCTAAAGTCCGCTCTGATACCAACTGTAACACCCCGGTTCCTCGAGAACCCAGAATGCTACTAACTCTTCAAAATCTATAAAATTTCGACAGCATCTCCTTTGTTTATATGCACATCCACGACAGGCAATTTATATCCAAAGAGTATATACCATTTTCCAACAGCCACTAACCATAAAAGGAACTACAAAAGAAACTATAACTTTCAATTATACAAGACGATCAACTACTAAGTAAATTTCATAATTTCACTAATTATGATGTGAGAGGTAGTGAGTGCTCAAGTCCAGGTTCTATTTTCCCATCCCCATGCATGATTGACGTCACCTGTACCTAAAAACCAAATAAAAGCAAGAGTGAGTATTCAACAATACTCAGCAAAGTATATGTATAAACAGAGAGAACGACAAAGCATTATTCATAAATCCGTACTCAAAATAACCTCCGATCCAGAACCCCAAACAATCCACTTTTCATCCATTCAATGCAATGCAATGCACATGCGTCTGTACTATGAGCTCATACCGGTATAGCTAGGTGCGCACCCGTCGATGCCGCACCTTGCCATCCTATTCAGGCGGGGACCAATTACTCCACTCCCGTGGAGTGCCTACCAAGTAGGACTTCAGAGCACTCCGGACTAGTCACTTTTGACTTTCTCACCGACCTCACCGGACTAGTCAAAAGTGACTTTCTCACCGACCTGGCTCATATGCACATGATGCAATAATGCCTCTTCTCTGTCATACAACTATCATATACCTTCATCACTTAACTATAAATAGCAAAACATTTAAATTGCATCAAAATAATATAAACCCTTCTTCCAACCATACAATAAGAACATTCACAAAGCAATCAGACCACACAGTCATATAGCATCAAACAATCATGTGTTTAACATATACTTGCCTTTGAACCGTGCGAACATGAACCATGGGTGGTCAACACCAATTCCAATCCCAAAAGCACCTATAGAAAAATAACTGATCTCAACACAAACCCTCTTAATAAAACAATAAGAAAATCAGCTTACTCCCTTGAACTCTCTTTCTCTCTCTCCCCAAATACCGCTGTACTGCTGAACCCAGTAATTTGGATTCCTGGACAGCAACCTTAAAACGATCATATCTACCAAACTACTCATCCGATTTTGATATTCTTGTGCTCCAAATAAAGAAAAGACCAAGGCCTACAACTTCCGTCATATAACCCAGTTTTGCATTTTAACCTAACTTGGTCAAATCTTCACACGAATCTGCAGCATATAAATTCAATCAACTACAACTCCATCCCCTATAGCTACTACTTACCAATCTACAAAATTACATGTCTAATTTGGAGAAACTCCATGGGAACATATCTAAATCCAATAACCAAAAGTAAATTGAGGGGGAAAATCACGTGAGGTCATAAACCCTAGCTTCCCCTTCCTCCTTCAACTTCGGGCAGCATTGCCCCTCGACCCTTCCCTTGTCACCTCCTCTCAGCACTCTAGCCATCCTCCTCTCACCCATCCCAATAGCAAGAACACTAAAAACCGTACCTCGAGTGAACGGCCAGGTGGGGAGAAGGTTCAGCGACGGCGAGACAGCAATGGCCGCAACACCCTCGACAGTGAAGACGGTCTCCGATGACCAGCGGCGGCAGTGGCGGCTCAAGGGTAGACGGTGGCGGTGACGACCACCACAGAGACGGCGGTGCTCGG
The DNA here is from genome assembly GCA_005191435.1 of Raddia distichophylla. Classification (NCBI taxonomy): domain Eukaryota; kingdom Viridiplantae; phylum Streptophyta; class Magnoliopsida; order Poales; family Poaceae; genus Raddia; species Raddia distichophylla. The sequence continues at coordinate 3,044 of SPJY01023333.1, forward strand.
CACCAGAGCGGCACGGCGACGGGGAACGACCACGAGGCGGGCAGCGGCGCGGTGACGGCGCGGCCACTCTGCGGCGGCGTCGAGGCGACGGCACGAGGGCGCTGGGCGGCGGGGAGGAGAGAGAACAGGGGGCGGTGGCTAGGTCTTCCTGGGGGAAACCGTCCCCTCCCTCCCCACTATCTTAAACACCCTCTAATGGGTTGGGCCTGGGCCTCGAACCCACGGGATACTACATTCTACCCCCCTTAAAAGAATTCATCCTCGAATTCTAGTCTATCTCCTTCAATTCGATAAATGTAACTATAACTCGCAAAACACCATCATATTTTCTAATCAACCAATTAAATTTTCAATCTCATACTTACCAACAAACTCATCAACTGAAGAAAAAGATAAAACGGTATCTTCCTCTCAAAAGGTTAAGACGTGATTTCAAAGGCAACGTCAAAACCATTCTCACAAAGTAAGAAACTATCGATACATGCATCAAAACTTGCAAATAATACAATTCTTAGAACTTCAAACTCACACCGATAAGAACTTCAAAATAAAACATAGAATCCATCACTTCTTTTCAAATAGAGTGAAAAACACGGGTAATCATCATAGAAAGATTGCTTTGGGCACGAACAAAAGTTCGAGGTCGACTCCCAAACAACCGTCCAATAACTTGCCCAAAAAGACATCCACACAAACCTCTTGACAACAAAAAGGAAAATCCACGTAGTAGGTACTCAAGCACCAAAAATTAAGTCAATCGGAAAGCTTCACCAAAACAATAGTAATCATCTACCTCGCTTCTTTGATGAAGCACGACGATGATCTAAACCACCTAATAATAACTCTTCGGCTCTTTTCTTCGCTTTCCGTAGGGAGAATACACAGAGATTTACAGGGATAAGGATTAGCTCGCAAGCCAAGAAGAAAATCACTATGGTACTCCACCACTAGGTTTTCCTGCACTATGGAAGATAACGTTTCATGCAGCACTCGTCTACCAAAGCTAAAGCCAACGACCATAACTTTACCACTTTGGGATCAAAGAACTCACTAGTCAACAAAACAATTGCATGGCAAAGAATATCATCCTCGATACTAGACAAGGGTGCCTAGAATCGAACAAGAGGGAAAATTCATGGAGATTATTTTTACCGGAATTGAGTTCAGCTCTGTTCCAATGGGTTAAATCTGATGGACCAAGCATGGCCAAAGATTCGACAAAGAAAACTCAAGTACCCAAGCCACCTCACATTCAACCGTCATAAATGACCACCATAAGAGGTCAATAATATAAACTCATACAACAAGGGTCTAAGCAAGCAAGCCACCACTTACTGGGCAATCAATAAATTCTTTAAGCACTATGGTTTGAAATAATTGCTCTTAATATGCCAGGGATTCTTCACTAAGAACATAAGCACATTTCAGTCATGAAGCTTATCATTTCTCTACCACGGTCTTCACAACGTATACACAAATGGAGCAGTAATAGGGCACCACATTTGAATTTTAGTTTATCGTTTCATTCTTAAAAGATCAAAACATAAAGTCACTTCCAACATAACTCTTCTACTAAAAAACAATTGCCTCTTCTATAACCCAAAAACCCTACATCATTCTAGTTTGTTATACTGAGATAGCGACACTTCAGAGTCTAAGAATAAGGCACACACAGGCCTACCATTCCACGTATCAACGAAATAGTAAGAGTAAACGTTATGGGAGCCAATCCATCACGTGCCCAAACTATCAACTCAATACGTAGGTAGATGGATCACACAACCTAATGCTCAGGCAGGCTCACTTGGCAAAGCGAAACAAGACTATTGGGATATGATCCCCTCCATTTAGCTAATCTACAACACCACCAAGATAAACTAGGAATTTTCAGAAGATCCTAGGACAATTCCTTACTTTAAATTCTTAAACAATGTCTAAAAGTAACATTGCAAGTTTTCATGCCACTTATCCTATAATAATCCTTAAAAAAACACACCATAGATCTAGGAAATAACAGCAAGATCCGGTTGACCCTCGAAAACTAGACATCACCATTGCGATGAAAAACTCATTAGCGGAAAATATCTGAACACCAATACAAGTGACCCATAAAAAACTCTCCTACTATCGTAGGACCCTCTATAGTCCTTGACAAAACCTCAACTCAGTCAACACCACAACACAAGTACCATCCGCATACAAATGCCCGTGAATCAAACAGTTTAGCATTAGCTAATTACAATAAATATAGGAACAATCTATAGCTATTAGCATTTAGAGCATAAATCAACAATAATATTAGCAACTCAACAAACAAAAATGCAATGCAAACCCATTTCCATCCTATGGTGCACCAGTGTGTCAGGTCTTTACTAATTAATTCAACAATATTAAATCAGAATTCCATATTTATATATTGCACATTTACTCTCCTAAATCAATACACCCATACGAACCTAAAGCCCGCTCTGATACCAACTGTAACACCTCGGTTCCTCAAGAACTCAGAATACTACTAACTCTCCAAAATCTTTAAAATTTCGACAGCGTCTCCTTTGTTTATGTGGGCATCCACGACAGGCAATTTATATCAAGAGAGTATATAACTGTTTCCAATCAACCTATAGCCATAAAAAGGAAATACATAATAAACTGTAACTTTCAATTATGCACATGACTCAACTATTTAAATAAATCTCATTCGAAAACAATGTTCTAAATAACGTGAGAGGTAGTGAGTTCTCAAGTCCGGGTTCTATTTTCCATCCCCATGCATGATTGACATCACCTGTACCTAAAAACCAAATAAAAGCAAGAGTGAGTATTCAACAATACTCAGCAAAGTACATGTATAAACAACTAGAGAATACAAATACGAGAACCAGAAGATCATTTCCATAAGTTCATTCTCTTCACACTAGAAACAAAAACAATCGTCAATGCAAATACTCCAAACAGACCACTTATCGTCCATACGATGCAATGCAATGCACATGCGTCTGTACTGTGAGCTCATACTGGTATAGCTAGGTGCGCACCCGTCGATGCCACACCTTGCCCGTCCTTTGAAAGGCCGGGGACCAATTACTCCACTCCCGTGGAGTGCCTACCAAGTAGGACTTAAGAGCACTCCGGACTAGTCACTTTTGACTTTCTCACCGACCTCACCGGACTAGTCAAAAGTGACTTTCTCACCGACCTGACTCATATGCACATGATGCAATAATGCCTCTTCTCTGTCGTACAACTATCATAAGCCTTCATCATTTAACTATAATTAGCAAAATATTCAGATTGCATCAAAATAATAAAATCCCATCTTCCAACCATGAAATAAGAGCACTCACAAAGCAATCGAACCACATAGTCATGTAGCGTCAAACAAACATGTGTTTAACATATACTTGCCTCAGTTACCGAACAATGTCGAGTGATGCTGTGGCAGCACCGATCCCATCCCCGAAGCAACTCCACCTACATAAGCACCAACCACTCAATAAACATACAACCATATCTAACAAACGACAACTAACCCTATCCAACGATCATCTAGTCTCGTTATCATCTAAGCCTTATTAGCCTCTCCTAAACCTTCCTCCTGCCATAACCCAGAACCGGTTCGGACAGCGGTACTGATTTGGGGTGAAAACGGATCGGATACGGATCGGATAGCACCATTACCATATCCGTATCCATATTTTTTTTTTCCAGATACGGATACGGATTCGAATAACTCTCGGATACGAATACGAATCGGATAGCATAGCGAATACGAATTTGGACCGGATATCTACTCAATTTGGTCGGATACGAATATCAGCTGCCTTGTTGATTAGTGGGCCTTCATCCTTCGGACTGCCAACGCCCGTGAGGTTCTCCCGGTCGCCACAGCCATTATTTGGCACATTTGGATTGAGCGGAATAATCGCATCTTTCGCCTAGTCGATAGGTCCTCGTTAGTCTTTCTTACCCATCTGCTTGATGACTTGCGCCTCTGGGAGGCCGCAGGCGCCCCACTTGCGCCTCTGGGAGGCCGCAGGCGCCCCCTTTGTAATTAGCTAACCAATTGTACTTAGACCCGTGGGGGGAGGGGTCGCAAGCTCCCCCCAACTTGTAACTCCCACTCTTTTTTAATACATGGCAATTCTTTTGCCTTGCTTCAAAAAAAAAAAATACCAGCAGAAGGGGCAAGGCGATTGGTAAACACAAAATTGCTGTGGATGCACAAGCGCAGCACGAAGAAAAAAGAAGCGAAAGATTCGAGAATAGGTAATGTACAGGAAAACCTGGAGGCGTCGGCGACGGCGGCAATGCCGGAGACTGCGCGGTTGGTGAGGACGGCGAGGAGGGAGGCGCCGCCGACGAGGATGGGCAGGCCGCGGACCAGCGTGTCGTTGCTCCGGACCCAGGCCTCCACCCACTCTTGCCGCGGCCGCATCGCCCTGCTGCGCATGTCCCGCTTCTGCAGAAGAGGAAGAAGCCAGCCACTAGGCCATTCACCGATACGCCTGGGCAGAGTTCTTTGTAGTTGGGAGGGAAGAGGAGCAGGGAGGAAAGGAGAAACACCGGGCACCCAAGCTGGAAGCCGGCGGCGGTGAGAAGAGCGCCCTGAAGGGAAGCCGCCACCGGCGGCAGGCCGTCGACTCCGGCCGAGTTGCCGACGGGAGCAAGGCAAGGGCGAGGCTTCCGGTGCTCGTCTCCATAGCAAAAGGGGGCCCTCCCCCAATTCCATTTCAGAAAGAAACAGTATTACATTGTCCACTACAGATAACAGATGGTCACTCGAATACTAGTACTACTTGCTATCTCCAACTGGAACCCCTAAATTTGATCCCCTATAGCCTCGTATACAAATTCCCTTAAAAAAATCTCTCCCTATATTTCTCCTAGGAGAATTGTATAGGGGGAGGAGAGAGAACCCCTATATATAAAGGAATAGAGAGAAAAACTCTATTTTAGGGAACGGAATAGGAAATGCTGTTTAAGCACATAGGGGAAGAATCCGTCCCTTTTTTTAGGGTAGAGGGTGCTTTAGGGGAGCCTGTTGGAGACAGCCTAAAGGCTACCAATCATCCCAGAAACAAAACAGGGAAAACCTGAAAAAAGTACTGGCATCTGTATGCCACCCAGATTACAGACAAAAATAAACCAACGCTCTATCCGCAGATACAAAATCTACCAACAATGCACTAGGAACCTTAATGCATCCATAAAGCAGCAAACCAACATCAACTACAGATTTAACTCTCCTCTTGGCCATAAATCAAATCTTCTGATTGGATTTTCCAGAGTCCATCAGTAATCCTCCACCCTTCTGGTCACCATCCTTTTTCCGAAGCAACCTTTTGAAATGTTCCACTCCTGATACAAGTAAATCTTTGTCTCCCTCTGCATAGAGCCCTGCCCAATAAGATACAAAAGCACAGGCCGAATGTAGAATTGTAAATGGGGAGTAAATCACATGACCTTGAAAGCACCAATTATTCCTGGCCAACCGAATGGACCACAAAATAGCTAAAATGCAGACTCCTGAAAAAATTTTCCCAGCAGGCCACACTTGATAAAACTTATAGAGCGATTTCCCGAGTTAAAACCAGACACCACCACACTCCAAATCGCTCGGGAAATCGAACAGCGAAAAAACAGATGATCAATATCTTCTAGGCTCGAACAGAAAATGCAAAAAGGATTCCCATTCCATCCCCTACGGATAAGATGATCTTTAGTCAAAATAGCCTTGTGAAAGACTAACCACGCAAAAATCTTGATTTTCAGAGGAAGATTAGCTTTCCAAATCAACTTAGGCCATCTAAGAGAACCCCCTGCTGTATCACAAATAAAATCATACATATTCTTAACTGAAATTTTTTTCCTATGGGAATCAGTTTTCCACCAAAAAACATTAGCCTCCTTTGTAAAAACAACAGACATACACTCTTGGGCCAACCCCTCCAAACATTAATCAAATCAGGATTAAGCCAACGCCTAAAGGGAGCCTTGTAACACCCCGGTTCCGCCAGAACCCAGAATGCTAACAACTCTCCAAAATCTATAAAATTTCGACAGCATCTCCTTTGTTTATATGGACATCCACGACAGGCAATTTATATCCAATGAACAAATAAGCATTTCTATCAACCAGCAGCCCAAATAAAACTACAATAACTGCAATTCTCAATTATACACATGACTCGACTATTTAAGTAAAACTCGAATGGAACCATTGTACTGATTAAGTAAAACTCGAATGGAACCATTGTACTAATTTAACGTGATAGGTAACGTGACAGCATCTCCTAAAAACCAAATAAAAGCAAGAGTGAGTATTCAACAATACTCAGCAAAGTATATGTATAAACAAGGGAAATCGAAATACAAGAGCAACCAAAATCACTTCCATCAATTCATACCCTTCATTCCCAGAAACAGAAACATCTGTTAGTACAAACACTCCAAACAGATCACTTCTCATTCAATCGATGCAATGCAATGCACATGCGTCTGTACTGTGAGCTCATACCGGTATAGCTAGGTGCGCACCCGTCGATGCCACACCTTGCCCGGCCTTTTCAGGCGGGGACCAATTACTCCACTCCCGTGGAGTGCCTACCAAGTAGGACTTCAGAGCACTTCGGACTAATCACTTTTGACTTTCTCACCGATCTTATCGGACTAGTCAAAAGTGACTTTCTCACCGACCTGGCTCATATGCACATGATGCAATAATGCCTCTTCTCTGTCATATAACTATCATAAACCCTCACTATTTAACCATAAATAGCAAAACATTCAGATTGCATCAAAATAATATAAACCCATTTTTCAACCATAAAATAAGAGCAATCACAAAGCAATTGGACCACATAGTCATATAGCGTCAAACAAACATGTGTTTAACATATACTTGCCTTTAACCGCGAGGATCCGGATGAAGTGTAGATTGATACCGATCCACTCCAACACCTATCAAAGTGTCAAATCTCAATACAATACTCATTCAACAGCACCCTAACTAAAGCTTCGACACACCCACTCTCATCTCTCCTACGCCCAAAGCTCAATCAACAAACTAGGGCCAATGTTTTATAAAGACCGACGATTACACTTTCTGGACAGCAGTACTAAAATCGACGTATCTCCCAAACCGCTTGTCCAATTTCAGTGTTCTTGTACTCGAAACGAAGCTAGAACATAGACGCACAATTTCTTTGATAGGACCAAATTCTGAATCGGATTCTAAATAGATCAAAACCCCACCCGAACCTGCTGCTTAAAAATTGATCTACTAATACCTCATTCCTCCAACCTAATACTCAAAAAACCCACGATGGTTATCGTCTAGGACAGGGTAATAACAAAAGAAACTCGTCTAATTTTGCTTTCTAATCTTGCAATAATCAAAACCAAAACCCTAATCCCTTCACCATCTCTAACAACCGCTGCCCATGACTCATCTCCTTTTCCTCCTCTCCCCTTCCCTCTCCTTACTCCCACAGCCCACACACCCCTAAATCAAGGCAGCACAAGATCAGTACCTCAGGTGGCCGACGGCGCTACGGCGAGGGCACGACGACGCATTGGCTGCACGGCGACACGGCGGCTGGACGGCGGTGGCTCGGCCTCTGGACGGCAGAGCAGCGGCGAAGGCACGGCGGCGACGACACGGCGCGGCCATGGGGCGGCCACGGTGGCGCGGCCATGGGGCGACGCGGCTCCTGGACGGCGGCGGCGGCCCGCCTGGTTCTGAAATCACTTCAATTTGCAAACAGTAAAGATTTCAAATGTCGGGATATTTTTGGCGCCCCTGGTTTTTGACCGGTGGTGTGGTGCCATGCCATTAGCTCACCAACCTCTTTGCATATATTGACCCGGCAGGCGGCGAAGGCAGCGAGCACCTGCCTGAATCTCGTGGAAAAGTCACTCGTGAGAATGATACTCGCACGGTTGCACGGTATGAACGCACGCCTTCGACTTGAAAGAAAGATATGAGCTGCAGAGTGCAGAGTGCAGGCTGCAGGCAGGCACCTCGCTGACGGTGACTGATCGATCATCCCTGCTCTCTGAACAGCAAAACAGAAACACCATGCAGGCTCGCACGGCAGATGGACTGCAGGCACGCAGCTCGCCGACGGTGAAAGAAGGGTATGAACTGCAGAGTGCAGGCAGTTCGCTGGCTCGTCTGCAGCTGCAGCTGGAGGACGGCAGCCATACGTCGTCGCCCACAACGAATGGCGCTTGCAGGCGGCTGCAGCTCCTCCAGCTCCGGCGAACCTCCGGCGGCTGCGGCCACCAAGCCTCCAGCTCCTCCAGCCGGCGATCCTCCGGCGGTTGCGCCTCCGGCAACCCCTCCAGGTAGCGAAGCGACGCTCTTGCTATCACACCGCCACCAGCAACAAATGCTTCTCCTTAATTCTTCGTTAATTAGCGAGCATGCATATGCATATGTATTGTTTGTGTTTATTTTGGCTGATTAGTTGGTGCTTGCAGTTGCAGCCGATCAGCCGCCGATTTGTCCGAATCCGAAAAGGCTTACCCCTGATGAAGAAAGCCGGCAGTCCCGGCACGCGCCAGCTGACCGACTTCCTAATCCTTGATTAATCCATGCAATCATGCCCTCAGCTCACTCTCGCTGATGCAGAAGGCATCGTATTTTACTCCCTCTTTCCTCCCTCCCTACGCTGACAAATGCTCTGCGAAAATTTTCCTGATCCGAATTTTAAATTTGAAGTATAAACGTGTTGGATGTGAGCCCTGACTTCTTGAGCAGGTTGAAGCATTACATTTCTCTTCTTGTCACGGTCCGTACTACTATGAAAGATTATAGTATTTGTACTACAATAGTAGTATATTTATACGAGGTGTTTATTTGTCATTCTATAATGCAAATAGCATGATATATATAGGCAAATTTATTGAATCAAGCACCTAGGTACTGTAAATGGCCGTTATCACTTGTTAATTAGCAATTTGTTCAATCGATTCCTTGATTTTCTTTTTTTTGAACCAAAGCAGTGGCTCTGTCATTTCCATTAAAATAGAGCAAAAAAAAAAAGCAGATCCAAATTAAGAACAAGACCAAGCCAGAAGGCAACAAAAACTCACTACAAGAAAAAAAACCTAGAAGAAAAGAAAAGAATAAGGAATAAGGAAAAGAACTACTCAGCCAAAGTCATCAAACCCGAAGGCCAACATCCAATCAACCAAGCCCTTTGTAATGCTCTGAAAAACCTGCACAACATCACGGAGTTTCACTCGAAAAATCCGCTCGTTGCGCTCTATCCATACATTTGAGAGGATGAAGATGATGAGACCATCTATTGCTTCATCTGGTTCTTCGGAACCTTCTTCCGTATGTAAATCCAGCGGTCATCAAATTCTTCCGCAATTAATGCACGGCATCCGAAGGCCGAAGCTCTGCACTTCATGCAGGGATTCCCTCGATGTGTTCAAACAATAACCTGGCCTCGATACACTCAAATGCCTCAGGTCTGATGCAAGAGCTATTTGCCTGAATCCATGCATGCAAACTACGTACCCAAACTGGCGCCGCCCCAGGCACGGATCGAGCTACCTGAGGCTTCATCGATCCTCTCTAAACTCTTCGTTATTGGCCGGTCAGAGGGTGACACCGACTAATCATCCCCTTCGTGTGGCGCCCGCGGCAGATGAAGAGCAAAATAAACGGCATCGATGAACCGAGAAGGCTAAATTACAAGGTCGGGCACCTGGGCTAACAGATGGCGTCCGTGAACCCGGGAGATTAGTCTATCGAGAAGATGGTAGACTCAACAGTTGTGCTCGTGCAAATCTAGGCGCTGGGAATCAGAAGCCGAGTCCCAGTCGTTTTGGAGAATCACGAGTAACTCGAGGATATATATCAACGTAAAAATTTCCATAGATTACGTGAATCCAAGAGAGAAATGTAAGGGGAAGACTACTGTTGGCGACTAATATTTTCTCTCTAAAATTGCAAATCCTTAAAGTTAGACCCATAATCTAAGATCACGGCAGAGTGCCAGAAGCGTTTGGATTATGCAAAACGGAAGGAAACAGTTGAGATAGAATTGCGCTCCCTTTATAAAAATATAGTGTAGCACCGTCTCCTTCTAAGGTGCTCCTAGTAGGAGCAAAATGAGTCTTTATTCAAAAAGGGATGGGACTCACCGGATGATGAGGTATAAATCAAGGCTTGTAGCACAAGGGTTTACATACACACCCGACATCAATTACCATCAAACTTACTCTCATGTAATGACCAAAATAATCTTCTGATATTTAATATCATTGACAACTTATACGAATTTGAATATACATTTAATGGATATTATGACTACATACTTGTATGAGTCATTAGATTCGAACATTCATATGAGTTTGTGAAGGAGTTAAAGGTATGAACTACAACATATATAGAGTTAAATTATAATAGAAATATTGCTATATGGATTAATGATGATTGCCCCTTATGTTTGTAAAGAATTCTCGGAATGGATTTTGTATCATCCCGTTATATGTTGATGATTTCAATACCAATGGGACCACAAAGGACATAAGGGAAGGAAGTTCTCACCTTGTGTCAGGGCTATAGATGAAGGATTTCAGTGAAATCAAATTTTGTTTAAGCCAGCTGCTTGAACACTTTTCAGAACGAATATTTGCGCACCAAACCATTTATAACTACAAGGTATTAGGGAAATCTAATATGAGTAGAGCATGATTGTAGGTGTAAGATCAAGCCTCCCATGGGCTGAATGGTTTTGGTAATTGATGGCAACTATGCCTTACAGCTGGATCACGCCAAGATTAAGGACATTTGTTTCCTAATTCTTTTCATTTCTTGCGTGTGTGTAGCCTAGGGACAACATGCCTGCCGATTGTCGTATCTCGGCTACAGGGTCCCACAGAGCACATTTCCGTTCTCTTGTCCTTGTTCGTCTTCGAGAGAGTTCGGGATAGGTACAGGGGACTCCGGGGGTAGCTAGCTGTCCGGGGTTTCGTAGCCACCAAGTCTCAAAGCCAGATATTTTCTATGGACGCGAAACTTTCCGCCTAAGTGTCCAAATATTCCCGTCAAGTTTACAAGTTGATAAACATGACACTAAACCCTAGACGAGACATGAAGGGAGAAAGGGGATAGCCAAAACGTAGTGGGATGCAAAAATTAGCCCTGTCGGACCGGATCCGACGGCCGTCGGACTGGGTCCGATCGATGAGCGCATCAGCGGCTAAGTCACTCAAAATGCAACCCTACTGTCGAACCGGGTCCGACCACCGTCGGACTGGGTCCGACCAGACCGTAGGTTCCTAGCGACTAAGTCCCCAAAATACAACCCTTCTGTCGGACTGGGTCCGACCACCGTCAGACCGGGTCCGACCAAGTCATTCCCAAGGTGAAACACTTCATCGGACCGGGTCCTACGGTCATCGGACCGGATCCTACTGCGCATGGGAAATTCAATCCGGGCCGTCTATTCTTAGGGTTTTCGCCTTTAGGGTATAAATTGGAGCCTCTAACTCGGGGAAAACTTGAGAGAGCCTCATTAGCAGCCACCCCTTGCCCTAGCCACCCTAGAGAGCTCCTCCCATGGCTCCCACCTCCTTCTAGGGTTCCATGTGCTTGAGAGATTGAAGAAGAGAGAGAGGGAGAAGAAGAGAGGAAGAGGAAGAGGAAGAAGAAGGTGCCCCTACCTCCTCTCATCCATCCCCAAGTTTTGCCCCTTCTCCCATGGTGTTGTTGCCCTAGTTTTCATTGTGGGAGAGAAGGGGTAGTGGTGAGAGACGGTCTCCGATCTTGTGCTCTTGGGACTTCACCGCCGGGGAGATCGTCGTCACGCCACGGGTTTCATCAACCGCGACTACATCAACCAAAACCCTCCATGTGTCGGGGGTCACTTCCGTATGTCAGAGGTGCGTTGCCTTCATCCGTTGAAGGTCGTGTACAAAACCCTCCGTGTGTCGGGGGTCGGAGCCGTGTGTCGGCGCCGCGGGTGCGAGGAGCTTCCGCGTGTGGAAGAACTTGTCTTGTGTGAAGGTTTGGAGCTCGCCTACCATGTGTTGGTGAAGAGCTACCACGAGTGGATTGAGGGCTAGGAACGAGAGAGTCTCGACTTCTCTGTGTGAGAAGTTTCCTCAATGGAGACGTAGGTGTTCATGTGTTGAACACCAAACTTCGGTAAACAACTCGGTTTACGTCTCCTCGTCTCTTGCATTATCTTAATTGTGCATTGCTTGTGTGAGCCATCGAGCCATCTTTTCTATTGATTAATTGTTCCATCGTTTCTGCATCTAGATAATAGGATTTCATCGGTAGCTTGGGTAAAAACGGACTAATCAATCACGCAAACAAGGTTAAAATTTGAATTAAGAGTCCGATTCACCCCCTCTCGGCCTAGGTTTCCTACAGTAGGCATGAAATTTGCTATCTCGGTGCAATTGGGGCACTAATATATATTGCTAACTGTATCATGAATGATATTGTATTTGCAGTTAATTATTGGCTAGATACATTGCTGCACCAACCAGAAGATATCGGACCATAGTTAAAACTGTTTTTAGGTATCTTTAGTGTCCTTGCGATCTTGGGTTATTTTATAGGAGAAATAAACTAAAAATCATGGTGGGTTATACGGATCGGATGTAGGCTTCATGTTGGATCTGCATATGGTTGTCTCATACTGGATTCGTTTAGTTATATGGTGGTACTGTTTTTTCTTGGAAATCTAGTAAGCAGACATTTGTGGCGACATCCACCAACCATTATGAGATGATTGCTCTGTATGAGGCCTCACGAGAATGTTTGTGGTTGAGACGGATGGTTAACCACATGCAGAAGATATGTGGCATTGGCAACATCGATTATTTATGCAGAAAATGTTGTTTGTGTGCGCACGGATGGAAACGAATTACAGTGATAGTAGTATGACAAAGAATATTGCTTTTAAACTATTCTATCCTCACAAGCTCTATAAGAGTAGTGAGATTAAGCTAGTACAGATGATAATCTTGCAGATATGTTCACTAGGTCTTTTTATGATCCTCGATGTTTCAAAAGTGTGTTCATGGAATCGAAATGAGGCAGTTTCAAGAGTTGTAAGGTTTAAGGGCGCGAGCTTCTGAAATATAACTCGCAATGATATATAAGATCACATATTGTTTTGTTTTCTTATATGAGTTTTCAAGTATTCCATAGTGAGGTTTTTAATTATGCTATATCACAATTTAGGTTTTGTTCTTTTGAGTTGATCCAACGACTGAACAGCTGAATGACAGAAATGAGTGAATTTCAAACACTTCTCGAAGTAGTATTAAGATTCGGATCTATTTAGTTTTACTTGTTTTTTAAAATGTTAGGATCCACCTTTGAAACAGCTAAAAAAGAATAAAGAAAACTCAAAACATATATTTTTTAAAAAAATATAGATAAATCGTTAAGTTGTTAAGCG
>SPJY01023417.1:0-19727 GCA_005191435.1 Raddia distichophylla
GCATCGCCCATAAGGACGAGGTTGTCCTGGTGAGCGGATCTGATTACAGATGCTAGGGCTTGGAGCTGTTCTCGGCTCTGCTCAAGTGGTCCTGGGATCCCTGAGTCATCCGCGTCTTGCCCGATTGGAGTCCGGGCAGGCGGGGATTCCACCCGGGCAGGCTGAACCTCTGCCGGGGGTCTTGGCATAGGTGCGCGAGGCGGATCGCGTTGCTGACGCTTGCGCTGATCACGGATCCGCGCCAGGGTTTGATTGATGGATTCGTAGAAATTGCGGCAAACAATCTTTTGCTCACGAGCAGATTGTACGGCTCCATCTTGGTTCCGGGTAGGATTGATCTGTCCGATCTCTTCGGCCGCCGCAACTCGTGTAGGATGCCCTGAGCTTCCCGCACCGGCCATATTGACGACGCGGTGGCCGTGAGTTGGTGCACTAGACGGTGTCATCGCTGTGTCGCCACAGGACGAATCAACCGACATTGCCTTGGAATCCGATAGATCTAAACCAGCGTAGAGATCGTCGGTTCCGTATTCATCGTCGATGATGGGAGCTCGATCCGAGACCATCTCCAGAGCGTACCCAGAGACCTCTGTCTCAGATATACACATCGATCTAGGTCGATAAGATCGATTCGAGCTGGCAAGGGAAGAGACATCCTGCCCCTCTGAGTCGTAGTCCTCAGGGAGAATCTCCGTGTTGTTGATAGAGTTCGACAAGCTCGATCTGCGTATCCCCACGGACGGCGCCAACTGTCGACGGTTGAGATATCGATCCCAAGTCGATTAAGGTTATTCAAAGAGGGAGATAGGAGACACGCCGAACAACACGAACAGTAACCAGCGACGAACAAGGAGACAAGGGTTTTTATCCTGGTTCAGGCCTCTCGCGAGAGATAATAGCCCTACGTCCAGCCTTTCTTATATATCGAATATGATTACAAGGTGGAACTCGACGAGATTAGCAGATCTCGGCAGGTAGTATGCGACAAAGCGAATTGGATGCCCCCTAAACTCCATAGGGGCTCGGTTTATATAGTGTAGACAAACCGATCTTGCCGAGGAATATCGGGCCGGGCTAACTACGAAATCCTAACGAACTCGTACCATGCCAAATACGCCCACGGCAGATAAGGTATACCCCAATTCTTGGGGATCACGGCTCTTACTCAAAATTCGGGAAACCAACATCCGGGTCTTCACGTAGCCGTGCAGAAGTCCTGTTCGAGACGGACTCAAACACGATTCCTTGGCCGTTACGCATCACGCCAGCCAGGGGGCTGTTTGGCAATATGCATATGGGCCAGATAGAACCTTCCAGGGAACTAGGCCCTGGTAGGCTGCTCGATTGGGCTGTCAAGGAGTGGGCCATGGCAATGGGCCGTAATTTTAGCCCCGACATCCTGCTTGAAATCCGAAAAACGACGAAGCTTCTGGCAAACAGGCTTTTTGTCCGGCCGGACTGCCAGTTTGTGCTGGATAACCTCCCTTGGGACTCCGGGCATGTTAGACGGCTCCTAGGCAAACACGTCTGCATTAGCTCGGAGGAAGGCAATGAGCTCGCTTTCCTATTTGGGGTCCAGATTGGCCCCCAAGTGAACTGTCTTGGAAGAGTCATTAAGAGACAGCGGAACTTCCTTGGTCTCTCCCCTGGCTGGATAGAAACCTTGGGAGGTGCAGACTTGATCTGAGGAACTTCGGGACCACGCGGTGGAAGCTGGTCGACCAGGGCAAGGGATTGCTCGTCGCAATCTAGAGCAGCCTTGTTGTTGCCTTTGACCGTGATCACGCTGCTAGGGCCCGGAATCTTCACGTAATGGTATGCGTGGTGGGAGACGACCATGAACTTGCCAAGAGATGGTCGGCCCAAGATCGCGTTGTATGCAGATGGGAAGGCGACCACATCAAACGTGATCAACTCTGTCCAAAAGTTGCTAGGGCTGACGAAGGTAACGGGCAAAACGATCTGTCCCAGCGGCCGTACAGCTTCTCCCGGCACAATCCCATAGAAGGGCATCGCTACCTTCTTGAGTTTGGAGCGAGGAATTTGCATCTCGTCCAAAACTTTTGCAAATAGCAAGTCCAAAGCACTCCCGCCGTTGATCAGGACGAGCCCGACTCTAGCGTTGCTGATGGTCGGAGCGACCACCAGTGGGAGCCGCTGAGGCTTGGTCATCCCAGTGGGGCAATCCTCCTTAGAGAAGGAGATGGAAACCTCGGTCCGCTTCATCGATTCGGGCTGCGGTTTGCCCTTCTCAACGTTGTGGACCTCCCGGGCAGCTTCCTTGAGGCTGCGTCGAGAGGAATAAGCCGAGGAGCCGCCAAAGATAACGGCTATGTGGTTCACGGGCTCTAGATAATCATCCTCGTCGTCCCGATCACCATCGTCGGTTTGGCGCTTGGCCTTGCCGGCATCACCTTTTTTGGGCAGGGTGGGCATGGGACCTTTACCGTTGTAGAATTCCTCGAGCTTTGCAGCCCAAAGTCCTACAATGGCGTATGTCGTGCCCGTAATGCTGGTAGAACTGGCAATATCTGTCACTCGGACCTTTCTTGCCTTGATTGCCTCCCAGAACAGGCTTCTTGCCGTTGCAGTTATTGTTGGGCTTCTTCTGCCCATCCTTGGGAGGAGGTGCGCGATCTATTCCTGCGACGGTATTGTTCGCATCACCTTTGTTCTTTTTCTTCTGGAACTTCTTGTCACCAGGATTGTTGCTACTCTTCTTCTTCTCATCTACACCAGGCTGGGCGGGCAGCTCGCCCTTGTCAAACGCCTTCTTATACTGAACGCGCTCTGCCGCATTGGCATAGCGATCAGCCGCCTTGAACAGGTCATTGGCGATCCAGGTCTCATTGATCTCGAGATCTTGGGTGAGCCGCTTGTCGCGGACACCGTTTTTGAAAGCGCGGACAACATATTCATCCGAGATGTTCGGGATCGTGTTGCGGATCTTAATGAAACGCTTCACGAAGTTGCGGAGGGTCTCTCCGTTCATCTGGATCATCTGGTGCAGATCATCCTCCTTGCCTAGACGCACGTAGCAGCTCTGGAAATTGGCGATCAGAGCGTCACAAAGTTGGTCCCCAGAGCGGATGGAACCTTCCTGCTGGTTGAATAGCCACGTCCAAGCAGCACCTTCAAGAACAGTCGGGAGGTAATTGGCCATGACTAGCTCGTCACCCCCGGCTGCCATGATGGCGGTAGCGTAAATGGTAAGGAACTTTTCTGAGTTTTGAGTCCCATTGTACCTCTCCATGTGGCCAGGTTTGAACTTGGAAGGCCACCAGACACCCAAGGCGTACGACCGGCCACCTTCCCCTGCAGAACCTAGTCTTGAAAAGACGTTGGTCCTATTGCCTGGAGGAACTCTTGTTAAACGGGAGGACTCTGCCAGGAGGAACTCCCTCCGAGACAATCCTCCGCGCTCCTTCCTCGTGGTCGCAACGATGCGCACTTCCCGAGAGGATCGTCCGCGATCGTCACGCACATGCTTGCCCCTTTGGTCGCGGTGACCACAGGGACTTTGCGAGCGTCGTTGACCACGGGTATCTGGCTGGTTGCGAGTCGTCCATCGTCGGTGACGAGGGTCACGTGATCGATTGGAGCGCTCGCTATCCGAATCCACCCGGACAGGCTGACTGCGCTGCCCGGAGGAGGTGTTAACTTCACCTATGGACTTAAGGCCTTCAGCCAGTCGCTCAAGGTGAGAAGCAACAGCGTCGCCCATGAGGGCAAGATTGTCCTGGTTGGTGGATCTGATCACCGTCGCCAGGGCCTGAAGTTGTTCCCGACTCTGCTCAAGGGGTCCTTGGATCCCTGAGGCATCCGCGTTTTGCCAGACCGGAGTCTGGTTACGCGGGGATTCAACCCGAGCAGGTGGTACTTCAGCTCGGGGACTTGGCGTAGGTGCGCAAGGCGGATCGCGTCGCTGACGCTTGCGCTGATCGCTAATTTGTGCCAAGGTTTTATTGATTGAGGCATCTAGGCTGCGGCGAACAACTTCTTGCTCGCGAGCAGCTAGCGTAGCCCCATCTTGTTGCCGAGCAGAATTGATCCACTCGATCTCTTCGGCCGCCGCGGCCCGTGCAGGATCCTCTGAGGTTCCTGCGTCGGCCATGTTGACGCCGCAACGACCGTGCGTTGGCGCGCTAGACGGCGTCATCACTGTGTCGCCACAGGAAGAATCGACCGACATAGCCTTGGAATCCGAGAGATCTAAATCATCGTAAAGATCATCGGTTCCGTACTCGTCGTCAATGACGGGAGCTTGATCCCGGACCATCTCTGGAACGTAGCCGGAGATTTCTGTCTCAGATCTGGAAGGTGGTCGAGATCGAACATATCGATCCGATCTGGCAGGGGATTTGACATCCTGCCCTTCTGAGTCGTAGCCCTTAGGAAGCGATCAGGAGTTCAACATGCTTGAACAGGCTTGATCTACTATGTCCCCACGGTCGGCGCCAATTGTCGACAGTTGGGATATTGGTCCCAAGTCAACTAAGCTTCTTGAGAAAGGGAGATAGAAGACTTGCCGAGCAAAGCGAACAGCAAACAACGAGCAACAGGGAGACACGGGGTTTTTATCCTGGTTCAGGCCTCTCAAGGAGATAATAGCCCTGCGTCCAGCCTTTCTTTATATCAAAGAGGATTACAAGGTGGAAAGCTCGGCGAGACGAACAGGTCTCGACGAGATTATGAGTGTACAGGAAGTAGTATGCGACAATGCGTTGGTGCTTGTCCCCTTTACACGCCGTAGGGGCTCAGTTTATATAGTGATGAACAACTGACCTGCCGTGGGATAATCTGGCCGGGCTAACCGCGAGACCGTAACGAACTCGATACATGCCAAATACATCCCGAGGTAGATAAGGTAAACTCCAATTCTTGGGGATCACGACGTCTGCTCCAATCCGGGAAACCACGTTCGGGTCTTCACGTAGCCGTGCAGAACTCTTGTTCGAGTCGAACTCAAACATGAACCATAGGCCATTACGCACCGTGCCAGCTAGGAAGCTGTTCGGCAGGATGCACATGGGCCTAATAGAACCTTCCAGGGAGCAGGCCCTAAGAGGCTGCTCGATTGGGCTGTCAGGGAGTGGGCCATGGCAATGGACCGTGATTTTATCCCCGACAGCAGGTGGTGTACTCGAGAAGCCTCGCCATGTCTAGGAGTCCGAGGCAACTGAGGCTGTGGCATCGGTAACCTGATGGCAAAGCTGTTTTGCCCGGTGGGCCCTGGCATGGGTTGACGACCGAGGAAGTTGTGCGGAAGGTTTTGGGTTATCCCGTTGTAAAACCCTGATTCGGTTTTGGGTTAGCCTTTGTCTGAAAACCCTGGTCAGGTTGTGCGGTCAGCTTGTGCGTGAAAAATCCCTGGTCGGTTGGGTTTCTGGTGAACTCGTGGTTAAAACTAGGGTTAGGGTTGGTTTGTCCGGGAGAAGGAACCGGTGTGCTATATAAGGAGTGCTGGAGGCTTAGTAGAGAAGTATTCCGCCACCATGTCGCCGTAGGTGAGAGGTGTGTGGAGACGGGGAGGGAGGGATCTCCTCATGGTTGTAAGGTGGACAAAAATCCAAAAATAAATTATCAGAATTCCTAAATATCTTTGTGTGATTTTAGCATCTATTTTAGAGAGAGAGGAAATACAAAAGAAAGCAAGAAGATTAGAGAAGAAATAAAAAAAGGAGGGAGGAGTGGCCGGCTAGGGTCTTCCCTCTAGCCGCCGGGCACCACCATGAGGGAGAGAGTGGAGAAGAGAGGAGGACCAGCTGCTGGCCAGCCAGCCAGAGAGGCGGCACGGCAGCATAGCGGCTTAGGCTCCGGCAAGGAGGCGGCGCCATTCAGCAGGTAGCCAGCAAGGAGGCAGCCGCCACCGGCGCGGGCTCCATGAGGAGAGAGGGAGGCCATCAGAGAGAAGAGAGAAGAGAGAAGAGAGAAGAGAGGAGGGCCGCAGCGTTGGGATGCGGCCATGGCATGTAGCAGCGTCAAACGGCGGCCGCCGGCAACCTGGGGCGGTCGGCTTCAACAAGGGTTTGTTCCCCTTTTCTCTACTGTTGACCGAACTAGAAAGAGAAAGTGTAACACCCCAATTTGGGGATATTTTTAAATTGAGTAAATTACACTTTTGCCCCTTAAAGTTGGTCGAAAATCTCACTTAGCCCCCTAAACTTTGTTTTGTCCGCTGCGCCAAATTCAAAATGCGGTTGAATTGGGTCTTGACCGTCGTGTGGGCCCCAACTGGTAGCCCCTCTCACTCTATTCTTCTCTCTCTTCTCTCTTACGCTTTCACTGTTCTTTGAGCCGCCGCCGTGTAGCCATTCCCTGCAGCTCTGCTCTGTCCCGCATTGTTCCACGTCGCGCGCCGACCCCCATCATGGTCGCGCTGCGTGTGCGTCACTTCGCCGCACCGCGCTGAGCTCTGTCACCCCGCTGCCTGCAGCCGGGCCGTCCTGTCGCCGCCCCACTGCCTCCTCTGTGTCCCCGAGCACGCCTCCGTGTTTCCCGTTCCAACCCGGCGCCTAGAAAAGCCCACGCGATCCCCCTAGCGTCGAGTTTCCATCTTTCCCCAAATCCACCGCCCGACGGCACCAAAGCAATTCCGGTGATCCCGTGAGTCCCCACTCCAATTCCTCTCTCCTGGAGCCCCCTCTCAACTCTCCTAAGCTGCTATCCCATTCAATTTCAGCTAGGAAGCTTGGAGCCGTCGGATCAATTCCACCACTGACGGCATCTTAGCCACCAGCCGTCACCGCACCCCGTCTGTCCCCGTCGATGCCGTGGTGAGCACCTCGATAGCCCCCTCTTGCTTCCCCTATCATGTCGTAGGCCATATGCCCTTCCTGCTGCTTGGTCTCGAGTCACCGCTGCAGCCGTGCCGCCGCGTCCGGCCACCATTGGCCTCGACGCAGGCACTGTTAGGAACCATAGGGCCTGTAGATGCTCGCGCATGCATGCACATGGCCGGAATACCTCTGTAGCGCCGCCGCATCGCTCGCCTCCGCGTTTCAACCACGTCACCAGCCGAAGGAAGGAGATGACCAGGAACCGTCCGATTTGCGCCAGGATTCGTGCCGACCCGGAGCCCCGCCTGTCGGATCACCTCGCACGCGCTGTGTCTGAGCTGAACGTACGTGTCGCTGACGCGTGGGCCTCCGGTCCCACTTTGATGGGGGGGCAGGGTGGCCCGATCTTCTGGTGAGATGGATAACTACGGTTTGGTGTCACGGCGACCTGAACGATCCGGCTACCAACCACGAAAGTGACTGGAAGACCCGACAATCGCTAAACCACCACAACGAAGCGTTATCAACCGTGCCGGAAACACGATCGACCTGATCACGAAGATCTGTTCCTGCGAGCAACCGAAGAACAAGCAAGAACAAAGGTAAAAGCAATCTGAACTTGCAAATATGAATAAGCACACAAGAGTTGGGGTTTCGAACTCGATACGGTTGGTCTAGCCGACACAAGCGAAATCGAGGCTGTTTCAACACACACGTGGAAAACTAGACTAAACAAAACCCAGGGATGAAGAAGAGGGGTGGCGGCCATAAGTAGAGGACATACGGCGGCCAGAGGGGGCGTGCAAGCCATGGTGGCACGCACCCCCACGCAGCCCTAAGGTTACATGGGCCTTGGGCCCAAAATTGAGGTGACGCAGCACCTGGCAGATTTGGCCCGCTTGATTGTTTCGACGATTCCTGATGATTCCGAAGGAATTTTGCAGTGGGACCAGATGCGTTGGAAAGCTTATCTCCTAAGCTTTCCGTGGAGTGGTAGAACGTCGAAATTGGAGTTTGTATGTGGCCTGGGCGTTCGTTTGAAGTTGTGCTACGCGCAGACGGCCGAACCGGGCCTCCGGGAGAGTGGGGCCTGTAGTTGGGACTCCTTGGCCGTGGGTGATGATCTTTGGGATTGAGGTTGGAGTGCTTAACATCCCGCATTGATGGCTTGAATGGATTGGCCAAAGGATTCAAGCCCACTTGTCGTTCTTCTCGTTCTTTCAGCAACATAGTGGACGTAGTCGACGTAGTGGCTGTAGTCAATGTAGCGGCTGTAGTGGAAGTAGGATGCACGTTCGTATCCTTACTTGTGATGTCCTCATCACACTTGACAGGTTAAGTGGACGCGTTCTTTCGGCCGGGCCCGTCCCACGACCGTTAGCGCCTCGCAAGATTACGCCTTCGGTGTATTTCCGCCGCCTGAGCGGGTGTGCACGCGCAAGTTGGGCCTTGGGCCGTTTTTGTTACCGGGCCGTCCCGTTCGGTGCCCTGGCCCAAACTGTTTTATCTTCTTTTCCAGTGAATTTCTATTTAGGTAATTACCGAATATACCTTCTGATTTTTTTAAAATAGCTAATTACTCCCAAAAATTCTGGAAAAATTTAGATAAATACTAGATGCCATGTCTAATTTTATAAAAATATAAAAAGTAGCCACTGTAAAGTAATATTTGTACTGTTAGAGTGTAGTGGCAGTTTCTTCCTTATTTAAAATATTCATATGGAATCTAGGGCTTGATTGGATATAATAAATTTTAGATTATGACAAAATTCGTCTTTTAGGAATTATTGTTAGGTAAATGCCTAAATAATTCTGGAATAACTTAATTTGCATTTCAAATTTAGCAAAATCCTAAGGGTAGTGTATTAATAAACATCAACTAGATAGTTAACCTTTCCTTAATAAAATTTACCCAAGGGATGATTTTGAAAAATAAATTAATAATGAATTATAAACTAGGTTTATCTCACTGATTAGGAGCCGTAGTATGTTGTCAACTCCGATAATCATCACCTCGTACGTAGGTGGAAATTCTGTAAATCGTCATTTTATGTTACCACGAAACCCTAATCACCCTTTGCGACCTTACCGTACGAAATCGTATTTCGAGGATTAGTAGCCTAAAATATATACATATATTAGTATATTATTTATTAATGCTAGTGTCATGCATTGCATTTCAGGCTCAAGATAGGTTCGCTAATCGACCTTAGTATTAATGCCGAAGGTGTGACCTATATCGTGCATGCTGCATGCATCATGTTTTCTATTGCATTAGTAAGTAATTATTAGTTGTTGGTATGATTAGACATAGGCAATCCCGAAGGAAAGTTTGGGGACGCCGAGGAGGACCCTCAACCTGATCAAGGCGAGTTAACACTTACTCTTTTGATGTGATCCATATTAGGGAGAGATAGCATCTTTCCCTAGTGCGGATTAACATCGCTAATACCATGTTTATTACCCAGTTTTTCTTAAACTATATTCTTTAATTATTAAAATTCATGCTTACTAGTTTGCCTAATTGTTAATCATGTTATATTTATACATGCCTGCCTTGATCTGTCTAGCCTTAATGACTGCCTTGATTGTCATTGCCCTTGATAGCCATTCTTAGTCTGGTAACCACTTTAACCCTAACTAATGGGTAAAACTTGCTTAGACTAGCTTAGGCTTAACAAATTTCTGGCTAATCGCCATGGAACGGTGAACCGATATTCACTGGTCATTCATTATTCTCATTTAATGTGACATGACATATGACAGTTAGGGCTGGTAGATGCACGTTGGGTTGATTGTGTTTGTGGGTATAGATATGTGGGAACTTGGTCGGTTTGGTCAGTCGGTTGGGAAAGTCCAAGTGTGTGGTGTGGTTGATGACTGTAGAAGTAGAGAATGATTGGTGGGTTGCCCCTAGTTGGATTTGGACATTCGGAGGGATGATTAAGGCAGGAGATGCCTAGTGTTGGGTTTAGTCAGGGCTTACCCAGGAGGAGTGCGGATGCACACGCGTAGCGGAGAGCGCTGTCATCTATGGGATGGTTCCAACACAACGCGTGGCCATCTCCCGATAGGGTCTTGGATCGCCAGGTGTGTGCTCTCTGTGGAGGCCCTCTGAGACCATTCTCGATAGGGACCTGCTTTGGTCATCACCGAGGGTGATAATGGCCACACATCCGCAGGGTGACCATCGGCTAGTGTGGGCTGGCAAACCCACTAGGCCGGGGTGATCATGCCATGGCATGTGTGGTCCACAACAGGATTTGCCAAATCCTGGAAGGATGGCGGAACAAGGAATGGTTGGGGGCAACCGGAAGAAAGTCTGGAAAGTATAAGCTGGTATGGTGATTGAGTAAGCTGGTTGGGTTTATGGTCGATGGTTGGTCGATTGTGGGTTGTGTTAGGGAAAAGAGTTGATCTATTTGTGAGTTGATTGTCGTGTTTGGCTGATATTTGGGTCTGGGATGCATGGTTAGGATGGAAACCCTCATTATTATATATAACAAGACAAGTGTTAGATAATGCTAGTTAGGTTGTTTCCAAGAGTCCTATAAACTTGGCTTTACGTAAATAAAATAACCCTCTCCTCCAAAGTAAGCCTTCTACGCTAAATGCATTAAGGGAAGTGTTAAGTGGCCAGCGTTTTGATGAAGCTGATCTCGCCTACTTACCTTCTTTAGACGATGGATTCGAAGATGACCCGTACGTGTGTCACGACGACGACGGACAGGACATGGTGGACCCGATGGTGGACTCGAGGAGTCTTAAGGGTCGCTTCAGTCGATGAAGGACCGTAGTCGAGAGAGATTCTTTTGGGTAGTTACTTTGGAGATTGCTATAAACTCTGAAACTATTCTTTTATATCTAAAGCGTGTATGGGCCGCCTTACTAAAGTCGCCTATGGGGCAACATTGTGATGTAATATTTAGGAATTTATTCTATCGATGTATGCTTGTACGGGCTACTTGGTCTTCCGCGCTAGCGTACTGATCCACAGGCTAGTGCACGGGATCGTCAACCCTCAAGGTAAGTTAAAATTGAGGGGTGACAGAAAGAGGGATCGTGGGGTTGAAAGTGAAGCCATGGGAGTGAGAGAGATGATGAGGGAGACCATGGGAGTTAGAGAGAGAGAGGAGAGGAAGAGGTCGCCATTACCTGTTCTTCACCTTGCGCATCACCACAAACAGAGAGATCGATTGTGTCACCTTCTTCCTTCTCCAAATCGTAACAAAGAGAGCAGATCGGGTGAGCAAGAGAGATTGAGAGAGAGAGGGAGGCAGCCACCAAGCCTCTGTCCTGCTCCCCTCGTACAACCACAAAGAAAGAGAATCAAAGAGACGTAAGGGATGAGCACCCTGTACCCTGTGTCTACATGGTGCTGTTGCTCTCCTATTTCCCTTTCTACAGCGTGCAGCAAGAAGAGAGCTTGGCCAGTGATGATCTTAACCAGACTGCATCCAAGGTGTTTGATGATTTGTCCACGTGATATCTCACTAGTTCAAAGTTGGTGTGCAGCAGCGACAAGGGGACAGCAGTAGCAGCTCTTGGAGCGTGAGGATTCAGCCACAAGCACATCACTATGGTATAGGACAGCAAGACGACTATCCCATTGGGAGCAAGGTCCATCTCCAGCTTGATGTCCAAGAATAGCTTCCTCGGCGGCGATGTTCGTGCACAATGCCAAGTTGTGGTGTATGGCTATCATTTATCATTTCTATGGCATCTCTAGTGGCAAGGCAGCCGTGGTGGTTGTGACTATTGTGTTGGTGCCAAGGCAATGGTAGTTTACCATACACATAACACAAGTTCGATATGTCTAAAGAGCATCAAGGTCTCGATTTTGGTTGATGTATGCCAAGTGTTTGGTCACTTGTCTGAAGAGTGTCGCGGGGGTATTTAGTGGTTGAAAAAATGTTATGTGCGCCTATTCACCCCCCTCTAGTCACCGATCCCAGACTTTCTTGCGCTCAATGATAAAAAATGACCACATGTTTCGTCCTTGTTCACCATGTGATGAAGACATCACAAGCAAGGATACGAACGTGCATCCTACTTTCACTACGGCCGCTACATTGACTACAGTCACTACGTCGACTACGTCCACTATGTTGCTGAAAGAACGAGAAGAACGACAAGTGGGCTTGAATCCTTTGGCCAATCCATTCAAGCCATCAATGCGGGATGTTAAGCACACCAACATCAAGGCCCAAGACCATCACCCACGGCCAAGGAGTCCCAACTACAGGCCCCACTCTACCGGAGGCCCGGTTCGGCCGTCTGCGCGTAGCACAACTTCAAATGAACGCCCAGGCCACATACAAACTCCAATTTCGACGTTCTACCACTCCACGGAAATCTTAGAAGATAAGCTTTCCAACGCATCTGGTCCCACTGCAAAATTCCTTCGGAATCATCAGGAATCGTCGAAACAATCAAGCGGGCCAAATCTGCCAGGTGCTGCGTCACCTCAATTTTGGGCCCAAGGCCCATGTAACCTTAGGGCTGCGTGGGGGTGCGTGCCACCATGGCTTGCACGCCCCCTCTGGCCGCCGTATGTTTTCTACTTATGGCCGCCACCCCTCTTCTTAATCCCTGGGTTTTGTTTAGTCTAGTTTTCCACGTGTGTGTTGAAACAGCCTCGATTTCGGTTGTGTCGGCTAGACCAACCGTATCGAGTTCGAATCCCCAACTCTTGTGTGCTTATTCATATTTGCAAGTTCAGATTGCTTTTACCTTTGTTCTTGCTTGTTCTTCGGTTGCTCGCAGGAACAATCTTTGTGATCAGGTCGATCGTGTTTCCGCCACAGTTGATAACGCTTCGTTGTGGTGGTTTAGTGATTCCCGGATATTCCAGTCACTTTCGTGGTTGGTAGCCGGATCGTTCAGGTCGCCGTGACACCAAACCGTAGTTATCCATCTCACCAGAAGATCGGGCCACCCCGTCCGCCATCACCATGAAATAAACTCAGAAGAATCACAAAAATCATCGACCACAAATAGCAACCAACAGTGTCCATCTGGAGCAATTGCCCCAGTGTATCAGTTATTACCTTGGTGATTGGTGGGTGAGCAGAGGCAACCATCTTCCCATGCCGGCAAGGAGCTCAAACCGTGTCATTGACCATCTTGAGTTTGGGCAAATCATGAATTAGATCCTGGCTGATAACTTTGATCAAGTGATCAAAACCAAGGTGACTCAATCTCGTATGGCAGATGTAGATGTCACGTGACTCTGAATCAATGAAGCAATGAGAAGAACCAATTGAAAATCGGAAATAAATACGAAAAACTGTTCCAAATCTGTGAATCCCTCAAACAAAACTCTTAAAAGAATCAAGAATGCAATTTCCATTCCACTTAAAGAAAACCTGAAAAGTGAAAACCCTTGTATGTCGGCTGAGAAACCGAAAGAAAGTTATAGCGAAGTTTGCTGACAAGGGCCACATCCTTAAGAACAACCTGATCAATAACCTAGATAGAGTCTTGGGAGAGCACACAACCTAAAGAAGCGTCCGCAAAAGTGATATTCTCACCCTGGGCTCACGGATCAGGGAGGAGAATCAATGAGAGTTTCTGGTCATGTGACGGGAACAACCGGAATCGATGATTTACATGTTCCCCTTCCTAGCCCAACGTGCCTTAGTCAACGGGTAAAGAAATGCGGCTCAGTATTGGGAAACAAAAGAGCTGTCTTTAGAACCAAATACTGAGTCACGCGACCAAAACAAGCGGACTCTACCCAAATTAGGTCAACTCCTCTATTAGGAGTACGTCCTTGCGATAGACGTGGAGCATTCTGCCATTGAGTAGAGGCAGATACATTCTGTCAACGTTTCATGTCCTTGTTCCTATTGCCAGTCCTCTACCATGGAGTCGGCACCTTGCATCGTGGATGAGCACCTCTATTGTCAGTAGGAGGCACGCCTTGAGGACGACGCTACTCACGCCCCAGACCGACAACAGGATAAGCACCAGAATGCTGTGCTCCGAGTCATGGCCATCTACCCATCGTTCTAACCTGAAGAGAAGCTACCCTAGGTGCGGGTGCCTTAGAAGGACCTTAAAGCATGACAGCTTTCCTACGCTGCTCTCGTGCCTTCTTAGCACGATAGAAGCGGTCCTTCCGAGTGTGTACTATCCTATCGCATAAAGTGCAAATGACTACTTTTGCCTCTCCTAGGGCCGGACCAAAAGTGGAACTATACTTCTTATGTGGACTCTCAGACACAACAAACTGGACTGGCCTCGTATCAGAACTCCCTTTAATTACTCCGGCAAACCTGAAGGTAGTGGTCTCAGGAACCCTTTACCTACAACCACTCTTTGCCCATTTGCATCTAGGCCAAGGACTATAGGAGGGTGTTTCCTGTTTTGTTCAAGCCAATCATACTCAAGACCCGTTGAAATATTGCTTTTGTCAAGAATCAAGTTCAACTTCCTTTTGCCCCCAATTAATTTCTCAAGAGTGGTCATGAGGTACTCATATTCCTGATGAAGATAGGGACAAAACTCGCAAAAAAGAGAAGAGTTAGAAGAGTCATGTTCATCTATGTCCCCTGTCGGGACCCGCCTAAACGAGTCGAGTCCCTTCTATGCCTTACTGTACTAGTCCCTGGATCAGTAGCTAGTATACACAGATTTCCAGAACTTGGATCATAACCATTCTTATTAAAACGTTAAATATTACATCAGAGTGCGGCCATTAAGGCTCATAATACAAAAGTCTTGGCACGCAGGCCATACAACTGCGGAAGCATGGGTACATGGTAAAATCTAAAAGGGAACTCCAACACAATCCTACAGGCAAGGCTGTAGTAGCGATGCTAGGCGTCGGAGAAATCTACGTCCTGAACACCATCGTCGAAGCCATCGTCTTCAGGTTCAACATCGTCTGGGTAGTAACTTTGAGACTCCGAACCTGCTCGTTGGAATGAGCAGCCCCGCGAGTGAACGCGAGGGTGAGTATATGTGCAAATACTCGCAAGCCAAATTGACACATGTATATGGGGGCTTATCAAATGAGGGATTAGGGTGTAGTCAAACAAAAGTTTCATGGCGTCCTGCCATGTCAAGCTCATAAGCTCATGGCACCTGCCATGTCAATCTGAATATCTCAGGGCTAACTGCCCTGTCAACTCATGGCCCCTGCCATGCAATAACAGTCACTCCACAGCGTCCTGTTGCGAAGGTCCAAAACAAATCTCACGACATCCAGCTGTGTTTTCACTTTAAAACACTATTTCGAAAACAAAAGTGTGAAAGACTACCATGAGGCAGCGCTCCATCACCCGCCCTTGACCGTGGGCATGGCTGTCTAGACAGTTCTACACTCTGCAGAGGTTGCACGCTTTACCCACGAGAGGTAATTTACAAAGTAAACCACCACAAGGTCTTTAGCCAACTCATTCCTATCTTAGGCATCTCCGCTAAGGATTCCACCTCTGGGCTGGTACTCAATTGCTAGTGGCCCCTCTTGTGCCAATAGGTTCATAGTCTGCGTGACACCGTGCGCTACGGATTCTACGCTCCCTATTCCACCAAGTGAGATGCCCAAACTAAGAACTTGCAGGGTACTCGACCAGGGTCTACCCATACCAGCACTCATGGTTGCACTGTTGAACTTAGTTTGTCTACCTCAAGGACTCAGTCCTAAAGGATTTGGGTGGTTCCCACACTGGGCCCGAGTCTCGTGCGTACTGCACCAATCCATACAACCTTCCACCCAAATCAGGGTTTTCCGAAAATAATTTCCCTTTTTACAATACCATCTATTGTACCCCAATAGTCCCATTTTATCAAACACGGTAGCGTCAGCTGCGTTTAAATCACGCATTTCAAACATTGCAGTTCACATGAAATAACTGTGACGACTATAAGCAATAAATACCAGGGCTACGCATTTAACGATCAACTAAACAATGAAATGGCGATAAACAAGTTGTATATTCCTAGGGTTGACAAGGATCAGGTTTATACGATAATAATAAATTTTCTGGGCATTTAACTAACCGGCCTAATCAACTAGCATTTTTACATTTTAATATAATAAGCACTTTAACAAAGCTAGTAAATCAGTTTAGAAATCTAGGCAGCATTATGATCAAAAAATATTGTAGGGAAAAAGTCAACAATGACTTGCCACGAATCCAGTGTTCCGAGCGTACAAGTAGGTCCTCGGCTCCAACGACGCTGGTATTCGGATCTAGCGCAAACAAATAATCACAAATAAATGCACATACCAAAAATATGAATGTACATGATGAAAATTATATTTTTAAATTTAAGTTTACATTTTTATGAATCCGTAGAACTTTATTTTACTAAATTTGAAGCTATATTGCAAAAGATATGAAGTAAATAATTTAATTGCGTTAGTAAAAAAAAGGAAACAGCAAGTGGGCCGGCAGCTAGCTTTGGCCCAGGAGGAAAACTCGCGCGGTGATTGGCTACGACCTATTTCGGCTGGGTTGGCGCTGGCGAGCGGCGCGACCAGGCCTGGCACAGCCCGGTGCCGAAGGGAGCGGGGAGGGGCTGACCAGGTGGGCCTGCGCGTCAGACAGAGAGAGCAGGGGAGGCGGCGGTCTTCGATCAGGCGGCGGCGATTCCGGGGATGGCGGTGGATCTCCGGCGGGGACAAGTGAGGGCAAATGGAGAGGGAGGATTGGGGAAGCTAGGGGAGGGGTCGGCGGTGCAAGGGGAGCTCCGGCGACGGCTGGCAATGGTACGGGGCGGAGGAAGGAGGTGGCGCACGGCGAAGAGGGTGGCCGGCTAGGAGGGGAAGGGTGTAGGTTCTCCGAAAGGGTGTGGTGGTTCTGTAGGGAGATGGTGGCGGCGCGAATTTGGACTGGGGGAAGGCCGTGCCGGAGCGGTGGCATGGGGATGGATCGGAGCAGAGGGGACTTGTCGCCGGCTTACCGGGCGGCAACTGGGACTCTCACCTTGGAGGCTTACTGGCGGCGCAGGCCACGGCACGGTGGCGATGGTGGCAGCCCAGTGGCGACGGGACAGAGAGGAGGAGCAGAAGGGCAGCAGTGGGGTGGCTGGCTTTATATATAGGCCGCGGTGGCGGATGCGGCCAACGGCGGCGGGGTCCACGGCAGCAAGTGGGGGTGGCGTGGCCCAGACTCCACGCGGTGGCGTACTATGGAGGGTCCCACAGTGAGCAGCGAGTGGAGGAGGGAGCTCCGGGGAAAACGACAGAGTGGACAGGAAACGGGGAAAAAGGAAAGAGACAGAAAAGAAAGAAAGGAAAGAGAAAAGAAAAGAAAAGAAAGAGATGGGGCGCCCACTGGCAGAAAAATCTAGAAAAATTAATTTCTATATTTTTGAAATCAAATTTTCAAATTCAAATGGATTAAATCAAATTTTTCCAAAAGAAGAATAACATTTTCAAAATTAAATTTAATTCATTTATATTTTAATTAAACCCAAATTAGAATATTAATTATCAAATATGGAATTTTAATTTTTATAAACAATTATTCTAAAATGTAAAATATTATTTTGATACTTAATATAAAAATTCTTTTATATTTAATTTTCAAAATTAAAGTATAAATTACAACCATATCATTTTTGATTTTGCAAACAATTATCTTAAAAGTCCATAATCAAAATATTATTTTTACCAACCAATGTTTTTGACTTGCTCAAGAATAAATTTTGAAATCCAAATATTTGAATATGGTTTTCAGAAATTAGCATGCACATGAAATATAGATGCCCTGAATTACGGTTCTTGAAAATTGGGATGTTACATCCCCCCTACCCAAAGGCTTACGACACCTGTCGCCAGGGTTTACAAAGCTTCCTAGGCCCTCCGAGCCGCATGCTGTGCGGAGCCGGCTAACCGCGGTTAGCCGGCGGTTTTACACGTTTTTGCATGCAATGGGAAAAACTGGATTGCCAAATTTTGCCACAGCTAACCGCTATTTTACACGGTTACCCACGGTTAAATCCGGCTAGTTGCGGTTTGTATAAAATGTGCTGGGGGAACAAGGAAAAAATTATAAATTTTGTCATAACCTATGCTATATAATTAGAATTATTTAAAAGACATACATGATATATAGGAACATAATCAAGACGAATAATGATATTTTCAATTGAATTAAAAGACAATCATGCTCAACTTCATACATTCATATTTCATGTTATCATAGATTCATAGTTCATAAACTAATAAAATAACAAGTTCACAAGTAGTCCACTGTAAATTCACAACTCACAAGTTCACAAATCACAAGTCACAAGAATTCACAACCGCATGCGTAAAATAACAAGTTCATCCATCGCATATTCGCATTCGCATGACAAGTTGATGATTGATGAGCACCCTAGTAGTCCTGCATAACAAATTCACAACTAACAATGGGTATGCAATGACCAATAAAAGTAGGTAAAGAGTAGAAGACGTGAAGTGTCAAATGGTAAGTCCACACATTACCGCTATTTTGATATGTGAAGTGTCAAATGATAAGTTCACTACCAGTGATGTTGCTCGGAGTATTGATTTTCATTTGAAATAATTATGACCCTTTAGTTGCCCTAAAAATGGCCCTGAACTCATCCCAACTTTATCCCGTCGTCCAGCCATTTGCTTGCCAGCGTGTATGTAACATGTCATATTGGTCAGGCTCTTCACTTTCGTACAAATGCCTTAATGGTTGAGGTCGTCCTGGGGGGTAAGCAGCAACTCCTGAGGGGTAAGCTGTGGGAGGGTATCCGTATGCTCCTAGGGGGTAAGGCGTGGGATGGTAAGCTCTTGGGGGGTAGTAAGCTCCATATTGCCCCTGTGGTTGAGTGGCATCACTGCTTGAGCTAGAGCTGTACTCATGTGGGCCATGACCATGCTTTTTTCCTATGCCCCTATCGATGCTAGACCTAGGAGGCATTCTCTGCGAGCTTGCTTCATGTGATTCATGACCACCCTGGCTAAACTGAGCAGATGAGGCAACAACAGGCTGGGATGAAGTTCATTGAAAGTTGCCACCACCAACATCACCACTGTCACCACCGTCACCGCCAGCACTGTCGTCGTCGTCGTCATCATCAGAGGCTGACGAACTCAAGTTAGATTCTTGGTATGGAGGGCTTCGCTGGGCAAGTTCCTCGGAGGATTCATCACTGTCCATCTCCTCTTCTTCGTCTAGCACTTCTCCCTTATTTCTTTAGGTCATACTGTTTTTTGTGGATTTTTCTGCTTCCTCTTACCCACATGTGTTTCTCCAACATGTATGGCTGCCCACCCCTCAATTGTTGACACCCCTGTCTTCTTTCTCATATCACCCATGTCCGTGAGATCAGTCACGGCACGATTAGGGCCTGGGGCCACAGCATCACTTAAGTCCACATCTAATTCGGGATCAGCGTTTGACCTGTAAGTGTACAAAGAGCAAACACCGATGAGTGATGACTTAAGGAAACTTAGCTTCCTAGAAAAGAAAGGATAATTACATTCTTACCGTCCGGTTCGTATCCACTCAATGATTTGGTTCATGTCATCTATGTGATGCGCACTTAGGTCGGCCCGATCTTCTGGTGAGGAACGATACATCGGTTTAGTGTACAGCGAAGTAGATGAATCGGCTACCAACCACGAGATCAGCAACCAAGCAATCGCAACGTCACCTCGCTGAACCGATCAACCAAGTCGAAACCCGATCGATCCTTGAACCTGCTGCAACCGAGAACAAGCAAGAACAAGATGATAACTTATAACTCAACTCATGAAAGTTTGAGGTTCTGTTTCCCGTATCGGGCGGTCTAGTCGACACGCGCAATCTCGGGGAGGGACACACAAAGGGTCTACCAAACACAACAAAACCTGAGTCTAAACAGCGACGGCTATGAAATATATAGGTGGAGTGACGGCCAAGGGGGTGAGGTTGCTGCCCTACCCGCAACAGAGGGAGACGTGCGAGTTCGCCGCCTCGCCGGAGCCGAGGA
>SPJY01023417.1:22623-38303 GCA_005191435.1 Raddia distichophylla
TCTTGAGCATGGGGAGGTGGCCACGGTGGAGGCCGAACTGGTGGCGGCAACAGCGCAATATCAACACGACGACGTACTTGCTGCTGCTGGCTTGTACGTCCTGGCCATGGTGCGGGTCGATGATGCCATATAGTTGATGATGACACCATAGTTGATGTAGAGGATGTAGAAGATGCCGTGATGTGTTGCCAACTTGTCGTAGATGAAGAGGTCGAAGATGAAATAGTCGATCGAAAACTTGTCGACGTGCGTGTTGGCGATGTAGTTAATGGAAATCTTGATGACCACCACATTGAGGTAGTGTTGGTCATACCTATGTCGATGGACATGGTCACATTAATTTCTTAGGATCACGCTGTTTTGGTGGATTTTTCTGCTTCCTCTTACCAACATGTGTTTCTCCAACATGTTGAGCTGCCCACCCTGCAATTGTTGACACCCCTGTCTTCTTTCTCATATCACCCATGTCCGTGAGATCAGTGACGGCACGATTAGGGTCTGGGGCCTCAGCATCACTTAAGTCCTCATCTAATTTCGGATCAGCATTTGACATGTAAGTGTATAAAGAGCAAACACCGATGAGTACTTAAAGATACTTACATTCGTAAAAAAAATAATAGTTACATTCTTACCGTTCGCTTCGCATCCACTCAACGATTGGGTTCGTGTTATGTCCTCATCACTATGAGTGAAAGCTCTGTTAACAGAGAGAGTGGATCCATGTCTCGTGATTCGCCTTGTATTCCTTGTCTTTCTAGTCTTAGACGGAGGTTGTAGTGGACGTACACCAGGTCGTGGAGCTTTTGATACGACAGCCTGTTGCGTATCTTCGAGTGGATGAAAGCAAAGGTACTCCAGTTGTGATCGCATCCACTAGATGAGGAAACCTGCGACACCACATGCTTTGCAAGTTTATGTAGGTTTGGTGTATTTGAGCTCATCATGGTTCACCACATCACTGTCATGAGAAACATCATTGCATACGACACGAGATCATTCAAC
This sequence comes from Raddia distichophylla, assembly GCA_005191435.1. Classification (NCBI taxonomy): domain Eukaryota; kingdom Viridiplantae; phylum Streptophyta; class Magnoliopsida; order Poales; family Poaceae; genus Raddia; species Raddia distichophylla. The sequence continues at coordinate 23,626 of SPJY01023417.1, forward strand.
TTGTACGACTTCATTGCATATGAAATTTCGATTACCTTTATTTTGATCATTGGAAAGAGCCATCCAGCGATAGAGCCGGAGCGTGTCCTCCACTCCTCAATCTCAGTGAGTGCTGCAGTCGCGGTATTTTCATCAGCAATCTTTTCAAAAGTTTCTCGAACACGGGGCAACATATTTATGTGCCATCCATCAGTATAGTTCACCGCAGGTTTAAGAACACAGGCTACAGTAAATGAGTAAACAATGTAATTTAAAACTTTAGACCAATTAAAATATTATATACTTAGATATACCTGTTTCAATAAGCGTGTCTTCACTAAGGGTGGAAAATCTTCTCTTGACGAAATGAATGACCCTCGTGAAATCGTCTTCATACAAGTTGGCACATGTCATGATATCGGCGTATGACATCGCAGACGGTAGTGTTCTTATCTTGGTCTGCGAACCAAAGAAAGTTATGCATGGAAGCAACCATATGTATTGTCTTGTTCATGTGATCCCACCATGCTAAGTTACTCAAGCATCCATGGCAGTACTTCCCTTTTTAGGATTTAGCATATGGGCTTGATAGAAATTCATCAGAAGCCATCCATTTCATGAATTCTCCTCTGCGCTTAGCAAAGCTCTAAAGAAACATATAGTTTGTGCCAAAACGAGTTGCACACCACTTGTCCAACTCACCGCCGATGTGTTTCTTCATCATTGCATGCAATTTTTTTGAGTTGTACATCCATCTGCACACTCTCCTTGCACTCTCAATGACAGCATGGTACTCTAAAAACTCCTCTATGTCCTTCAGCAACAAATTTATGGTGTGAGCCGTATAAGGTTGCCACACTATGTTGGGGAAATGCTGACAAATCAAGCTGTAAGCCTGATGGGCTCACGGGTTCCCGATCTTCCGATGAGAGGATAACTTCGATTTAGGCGAAGGATGACTTTGACGATCCGGTCATTGGTTGCGACGCAATCCCAGACTTCACGTTTCCGCACGTGTGTTCACAAGAATTCACTTTTTTGGGTCAACACCATGCCAAAGCCCGGATGACCTGACCACGAAGGACTATCCTTGCAAGCAATCAAAGAACTCACAAGAACAAGGATAAAGCAAATACTCGAACTGAGGTTCTGAAGCTCGGAATCGATAGGTCAACCGACACTAGGGATTTCGAGAGTGTTTCTCCAATCTGGAAGACAAGAACAAATGAACAAAACCTAAAAAGAAAAGGGAGAGGCTTGTCCTATATATAGAGCAGGGAGATGACTCTAGGAGGTGCTCTCACGCAGCAGGAATACATGGGGACTCAGCCCAAATCAATGGTGACGCAGCACCCAAGAAGAACAAAACACTGGTTATCTCCACGAGATATTTTTGACTGCTGAAGCAAGCTTACTTGGAATTTGAAGGTGAGGCCGGATCCGTTGGAAAGATGGCAAAGTTATCTTTTCAATGAGTGATCACACGTTCTAATCGGAGTTTGTTTGCATTCTCTAGGCCTTTTTGAATTCAGACTGGTCATTAATGGCCGAGTGGAATCCCTTTGCATTCCCACCATACTTTATTGCCTTGATTGGTGCGTTGGTGCCTTGTAGCTGGTGCTTGTTCAACTTCCTATGAATAATATTGTTATTAGATAGCAGTCTATTCGCCAAAATATAATTATTTTTGTTTAGAAACGAGTTTACCTGATAATTGATTTGTCGCGCACGAGCTCGTGTGTTTAGTCCTTGCATGATGATCAAAGGTCGCGGGTCACTTGAAAGGACTTTGGTGTTGATCCAATGAGTGTATCCGACGTAGTGATGTCCTATGTCAAGTGTGACCAATTCTTACAAATGCAGCAAGTGGTGCAACCGGCAGCAGGTTCGTGATAAACCGATCTCAAGTGTGACTAAAGCGATTGTAAGGCTATCACCTGTATGGTTAGTAGAAAGTAGAGCTTGGACATGCTATGTATGAGTAGCAATGGAAACAATCAGCTAATTTCATATTTGCACAAATTGAACAAGCATTCAAACTAGCACATAGCCAATGTTGTTGATCAAATAAATATGAATAATAGGCTTAAGCAAGTATGAAGAGATGACAACAAGTGATAGACACTCAACAAGTCAAGGATTTGCACTATGGAACAAGAAAACATAAGTTTGAACCAACTTCTAGTTTTCTGTTTTTCAGCCTACAAGACAGCTGGTTGGTATTTTGGCCGTAACGTTTTGTTAGGTACCTCTTTGCTTATGAACTTTTTTTCACTTCTTCCTGACGGCCTTTTCAACAACTTTGTTTTGGGCCAACATTCTGAAAATGAACAGAGAAATTCGCACAAAATTCACAAGTGGACTGATCTGCAGATTTCAGGACAGCAACTAGGTCTGAATCAAACATCCATAACTCCTTGGTTCTTTCATGTATGGGGTTGAAAATTGACAGGACGATAGAAGAACAAGTCTGAGATCGTCTCCTTTTGGTTTCACTCAAAAAGGATAAGGGAATTGGGAGATATGGCATTTTTAGTGCAGACTGCAGAAATGAAAATTTTTTGGCCGAGATTGAAACTTGTTTTCGGGTGTTTTTGGGTGGATTTTAAGGTGGGGAGATGAACAAGAAGATGAACAGCAACAAGACAATACTAGAACGAACACAAACTCAAATTAGCAAACCAAAATAACAGATTGAAAAGGCACAAAGGTACTTGGACAGCGGGTAAATAATCCTTTTGTGGGCCCAATTTTCTGTACTTAGGATGAACAAACAGACAACTAAACAAGATACAAACTCACCGGTCAACCGTCGCTCTGATACAAAATGATGCGTCCACGGGTTCCCGATCTTCCGGTGAGAGGGATAGCTTCGATTTGGACGGAGGATGACTTTGACGATCCGACTACGAACCACACAAGGATAAGCGCCCGCAATCGCCCAACCACACTTCCGATTGTTATCAACCGTGCCAAAGCCCGGATGACCTGACCACGAAGGTCTATCCTTGCAAGTAATCGAAGAACTCAGAAGAACAAGGATAAAGCACACACTCGAACTGAGGTTTTGAAGCTCGGAATTGATAGGTCAGCCGACACTAGGGATTTCGAGAGTGTTTCTCCAATCTGGAAGACAACAACAAATGAACAAAACCTAAGGCGAAAAGGGAGAGGCTTGTCCTATATATAGAGCTGGGAGATGACTCTAGGAGGTGCTCTCACGCAGCAGGAATACATGGGGACTCAGCCAAATCATTGGTGACGCAGCACCCAAGAAGAGCAAAAAATTGGTTCTCGCCGCGAGATATTTTTTACTGCTGCAGAAAGCTCACTTGGAATTTGAAGGTGAGGCCAGATCTGTTGGAAAGACGGTGAAGTTATCTTTCCAAGGAGTGCACACACGTTCCAATCGGAGTTCGTTTGCATTCTCTAGACCTTTTTGAATTCAGACTGGTCATTAATGGCCGAGTGGAATCCCTTTGCATTCCCACCATACTTTATTGCCTTGATTGGTGCGTTGGTGCCTTGTAGCTGGTGCTTGTTCAACTTCCTATGCATAATATTGTTATTAGGTAGCAGTCTATTCTCCAAAGTATAATTATTTAACCCAAGAAACGAGTTTACCTGATAATTGACTTGTCGCACACGAGCTCGTGTGTTTGGTCCTTGCATGATGATCAAAGGTCGTGGGTCACTTGAAAGGACTTTGGTCATTGATCCCATGGGTGTATCCGACGTAGTGATGTCCTCATCACAAGGTGAGAGCTAAGTAGAAACAAAAGATAAGGGGTGATTTTGAGAAACAACATTGTAAGTCAGAGACGCCATCGGTGGTGTCAAGTGGAGGTTAGGCTCCGTAGAACCATCATCTCCAACGACTACCTGCTCAACAAAGATAGACTCAAATGACAAGTCGGATCCTGAGATATATGGCCTTGCCCTTGGCATAGCCTCATTAAAGGTAACCTCACAAGTCTTTACTACCCTATACCTCGTACTATCCCAGACGCAGCAATTAAATGCAAAAGTTGTATAACCAAGGAAAATGTCATCAAAAGATCGAGATTCAAAAATTTTCAAAATTTTCAAACCTCAGAGTAAAGCACTTGTATCCTAACACCCTAAAATGTGAAATAATAGGCTTGCACCCATATCGAAGTTAGTAGGATGTGCGATGCAACTTAGATCTCAGAAACACCCTGTTTGAAATATAGCAAGCTGTAGAAACAACCTCAGCCGGAAATGCATACGAGTGGAATATTCATCAAGCATAGTCCTAGCCATCTCCACCAAAGTTTGATTCTTTATCTCCACAACGCCATTTTGTTGGACGATGTGCGGACAAGATAATTGATGCTCAGCACCAAAATCAGAACAAAAACTTTCAAAATGTGCATTTTTGAACTCCGTGCTGTTGTCTGAACGGATTACGTGAAGCGCTCCTGGGAACTCATATGACAATCAGCGGACCAAGGATCGAAAATGACCAAAGGTTTTATCCTTGGTCACCATGAAGTAAACACAAGAGTACCGTCAAAAATCATCGAACACAACCAGCACGTACCACATGCCAACCACGGAGTGCATTTGGGAAGGACCAACGGTGTCAATATGGAGCAAATGCCCTGGTGGATCAATCATCACCTTGGTGACTAATGGGCGAGCAGCAGCAACCATCTTCCTATGCCGACAATAGCACAAACTGTGTCATTTATCATCTTGAGTTTGGGCAAACCACGAATCAGATTCTAGCTACTAACTCAGGTCAAGTGATCAAAACTAATGTGACCTAATTTTCTATGCCAGGAGATGTCACAGGACTCTGAAACAATCAAGAAATGAGAAGAGCCAACTGAAGATCAGAAATCAATACGAAAAACTATCTCAAATCTGTGAATCCAGCAAACAAAACTACAAAAAGAATCAAGAATGCAATTTTCATTTTGGTTAAAGCGAACCTCAAAACCCTCGTTAGTCAGGTGAGAAATCGAAAGTAGGTCATAATGAAGCTTCTTGATAAGTTCCACATCCTTAATAACAATTGATCACTAACCTACAAAAGTGTCCCCAAAAGTGATTTTTTTACCCTAGGGCTCACGAACCAGGCAGGAGAAGTAACGAGAGTTTCCGTTCATGTGATGACAACAACCAAAATCGATTATACACAAGCCCCCCTTCCCCGCCCGACGCGCATGAGTCAATGAGTAAAAAAAAGGCTCAGCATTGAGAAACAAAAGTGCTTTCCTAGAACCCAATACAGAGTCATGCGACCGAAACGAGCGGACTCTACCCGAACTATGTCAATTCCTCTAGTAGGAGCACGTCGCTGTGCTAGACGTGGAGCATTCTGCCGTTGAGCCAAGGAAGATGCATCATGTCCATGTTTCCTCACGCCCAGACCAATAACAGGATAAGCACCAAAAGGCTGTGCTACCCACCGTTTTAACCTGAGAAGAAGCTACCCTAGGTACAGGTGCCTTGGGAGGGCCTTGGATCTTAACCGCTTTCCTACGCTCCTCACGTGTCTTCTTCGCACGATGGAAGCAATCCTTCTGAGTGTATCCTGTTCTATCGCAGAAAGTGCAAATGACTCATTTGCTTCTCCTAGGTGCCAGAGCAACAATGGAGCTATCCTTCTTAGGTGAACTCTCATACATAACAGTCTGGACTGGCCTCGTAGCAGAACTCTCTCTGATTACCCCAGCAGACGACAGTGGTCTAAGAAACCCTTTCCCTAAGAACCACTCTTTACTCATTTGCATATAGGCCAAATACTCTAGTAGGGTGTTTCCTAATGTGTTCAAGCCAATCATACCCAAGACCTCTACCTATTGAAATCTTGCTTTTGTTAATAATCAAGTTAAGCTTCATGTTGCCGTCAATACATTTCTCAAGAGTGCTCATTAGGTACTCACACTCCTAATGAAACTGGGGACAAAACTCACAATAAAGGGAAGAGTCAGAAAAGTCATATTCATCTATGTTCCCCTTGCCCAAAGCCTTACGACATCTATCGCTAAGCACCTTGACTTCGCTTTTGAGAGCATGATAGGAAACGCACTCGGCATTAGGCATTCTGAATCTCAGCTGGTCTATCATAAAATCTAGCACTCATATCTTGATAGACACTAACCAACTCACCTTCAAGTTCTTCACAACGTTCATGGGAAGATGCAGGAAAAAAGGCATTGTCCAACTCAGATATTTTAGATCGCAAGTTCATGTTTTTTAACTTTAAGGAAGTGCAATCTAGCCATGTAGTATCAACAGAGTACAAGTTACAACTCTCATCTGAGCTGAGTGGATTCCTAGGTGAAACATGATCTCTACAACCCTCATCTTGGCTGACAGGTTCCTTAGTTGTAGCGTGTGTAGCAGGATCAGGACAAATCATAGAGGGACCAATCATGCAAGCAAGTTTTATTTCAGATATAGAGGTAGCAACAAGCAAAGTTTTTCTAGTTTCATCTAGTTTTGAAAACACACTATCATGATTCCCCCTAAGCAAATCAAATCTGCAACCACACTTCTATGCAAAGTTTCAATAGCAATCAATTCTGTAACAAGAGCACATCTAGGATTTCACATTAGCAAGTTTAGAATTTAGAAAAGCTATTTCCTCTTCGAATTCCTTACATCTATACCTACTCTTAGTAAGTTTATCATACAGCTTGAGGAATGACTCAGTGAGCTGGTCGTAGGTGGGACCTACCACATTATCAGAGTTAGTGTACAGCTCGGAGTCGTCGTTCTCGTCTGCCATGAAGCACATACTGGTGTAGTTGACATCGTCGTCTTCTGTCTGCCCATCATCTCCATCATCCGATTGCTCGTCATCCTTGTCGAACAGGTTGGCATCATCCAGAGCGGCCAAAACCTTCTCGACCAAACGACGTCCCTTGGCCAGTTTCGGATTATTTTTCTTCTCATCCTTGCCACCGTTGAAGGTGCGGTTCTTGTTGACGAAGTTGTTACAGGCTGATGCAATTTAGTCGTTCTTGTCTCCTCCTCCAAGCTTGGGGCAGTCGCGCTTAATGTGGTTAAGGCCACCACACTCGCAGCACCTTAGGATGTCCCGTCTGTACGCTTGGTCAAATGCCTGTAAGCAGGAGAGAATTTTCTTACTAACAGCGCGAGCTGCGCATCTCAGATTTGTTCAATGACCCATACTATTCACAAAATCGGGCCAGCACGGTTTGCTTCAACCGAACGGAACTTGTGTCGAGACCTTAGCCCGTCAGGTCGACCTAGTTCGGTTTGTATAGTGATAGGTCAGCTTGATTCATTTCTCTTCTATGGCTAGCATATTAATTGAAAATATATGTTTATATGTTTATTTTATTTCTTTATTTTCTAATACATATTTATTAAATGTAATTATTTTCTCAAAAAAATTGGGTACAAATGTATTAGTCTGTTTATAAGTGGGACGTGTTTGGACCCATCTCACACTCACATATGTCGTTCGCAAGATATGGGTCATTCCTAGCTATGTACAATGCTACTACGCACAAGGCCCACTCTCACATTCAACTGCACGGTATTGCCTAGCACCCTAGTGCCCCACCGCATAGCCTTCTCCACTTACCTAGTAACCACATCACGGCATCACTTCTCACTTTTGTCCCTAGATCCAATCCCACTACTCATCTCTATTTCCTCCGTGGCTTTGTGCCGAAGACCATAGCTAGCTAGCCACCATCCCACGACACTTGTTGTGGACTACATGGGCCCCGGGTATCCTCTAGAAGGCCCATGAGGAGGCAGACAGGGGGCGACTCAAGCCGACCGCATCGGGATAGAGACCACTCGGGTTATGCATGACTTGATCTCCAATGATGCTCCTGAGGATAGAGTCGAGCTCCATGTAATTAGGAGATTCGTACTTGCATATCATGCACCAGTATAACCGAATTTGGTACCATGTACTGGATAGAACCGTGTAACCTCATCCCCCCAGCACTATATAAAGGGAAGGGTAGGGGCATAGAATCACGCATCCCACATCGAATAGCTGTATCAGCATAGACATCTCCATCATCTGTGAATTCACGCAGAAACATAATCCCAGAGCACACCCTGTCTTGTGTTACCATCTAGCTTGGTTCTAGTGCATAGCCCCGTAACAAATTCATTGCCGACGGCGACCCCCGATTAGCCACCAGTCGACAGTTGGTGCACTACGTAGGGAGACGCGATCATTGCTCAAGCTAGAAGGCTTTCCCAGGATCATTGTCCGTCGCTCTCATGCCGGGGCAATCGCTACGCTTCGGTGCCCTGGACTTCATCGCCGACGCCATCGGAAATTTTCGTCTCTCCACTCCTGGAGAGATCTCGTGAGAAGGTACATGCGCTCTACGGCATCCCTTGCCTTTCGGCTTGGAGAACTCGGCTTGTGCTTTCGGCAGGTTGATCCGTCGCCACTCCCACTTTGCGCCTTTCCTTGAAGAGTGCGGAGAAGGACTCGTCGGAGACGCCTACATGGGTGTGGACGTCCTCCGGCACAAAGAAGACTCGATATCTCAGATTGGATCTCCCTCCGGTCTCTAGAACCCTGCTGCGACCTTCTCAAGGATTGTTCCTGGAATTGGGATAGGAGGTGACCATATGGAGGATCAATCTCTTAGTCCAGTCGGAGTCATCAATGCTGGCCAACCCATTGGACAAAGTGAGCAGGTCAGCCTCTCTCTCTCAGATCCTGAGTTGTCAGAGGTGCCCATCACCTTCGATCGATCGGACCACCCTGATTGGATTACCTTTCCTGGGAGGTATCCACTGGTGCTAGATCCAGTCGTTTGAGGAAACAAGTTGAAGAGGGTCCTGGTCGATGGTGGGAGCGGCATTAACGTCCTCTTCGCCAAGACCTTGGATCAGATGAATATTCCACGTTCCAAACTACGACCGGGATCGTCTCCTCTTCACGGGTTAATCCCCGAAACGTCCGCAGTACCACTCGGGCAGATCTCGTTACCTGTCACGTTCAGAACCAAGGACAATTATCGGACCGGGAGTCTGAGTTTTGAAGTGGCCAATTTCGAGACGACATATCATGCCATCTTGGGAAGGCCGGGGACCGCGAAGTTCATGGCCGTCCCTAATGACACCTATCTTGCTATGAATATGCCGGGCCCTAATGGTGTAATCACCATCCCCGGCGACGTGAGGCAATCTGTAGTCCGCGACAGCGAAAGCTATGAGATGGCGCAGGCGCTTGACACCTCAACCGAGATGGAGAAGATCCGACGGGCAGTCGCATCCCTTCAGAAGAAGGGAGACATACCCACCAAAAAGCAGGCCAAAACCTCCATCGAGACGGCCGAAGAAACCAAGAAGATAGCGTTCGACCCATCTGATTCGGCTAAAACAACCGTGATTGGGACAGGGCTTGATAGCAAATAGGAATACACGCTCATCACTTTTCTCCAGGCAAACCAGGATGTGTTCGCTTGGAAGCCTTCGGATGTGCCTGGTGTTCCGAGGGGGGTGATTGAGCACTCTTTTCACTTGATGACAAGGCAAGACCAATCAAGCAATGTTTGCGAAGATTCGCACCTGATCGGAAGGATGCCATCCGAGAGGAAATAACCAAGTTGTTGGCAGCACGGTTCATCAAGAAGGTATACCACCCCGAGTGGATAGCAAACCCGGTCCTGGTACAGAAAAAGAACAAGACATGGTATATATGCAACAACTATACCGATCTCAACAAAGCTTGTCCCAAGGATCATTTTGGACTTCCCCGCATCGATCAAGTGGTAGATTCCACCACCGGGTGTGAGCTCCTAAGTTTTCTAGACGCTTACTTAGGCTATCACCAGATCAGCTTGAAAAAAGAAGACTGCATCAAGATGTCGTTTATCACACCTTTTGGTGCTTTCTGCTACATCACAATGCCGTTCGGACTGAAAAACGCTGGCGCAACGTATCAGCGCACCATACAACGGTGTTTTTACACTCAGCTCGGCCACAACGTGGAAGCCTACGTCGATGATGTCGCCGTGAAGACACGTACAAAACCAGATCTCATAACAGATTTGGCCGAGACATTAAAGAGCGTAAGGGCATATTGGATGAAATTGAATCCCGAGAAGTGTGTTTTCAGGGTTCCGTCTGGTAAATTTCTTGGATTCATTATATCGCATCGGGGAATTGAAGCCAACCCAAAAAAGATCAGCGCCCGACCAGTCAGAAGGATGTGTAGAAGCTCACTGGATGCATCGTGGCACTGAGCCGATTCGTTTCCCAAATCGGGGAGCGCCGCATGCCCTTCTTTAAACTCCTACGCCGACAAGATGGTTTTCAGTGGATGGTGGAAGCACAAAAAGCCTTCGAGGATTTTAAAAGATTCCTCACCACATCACCGGTGTTGGTCCCGCTTATGCCCCAGGAGCCCCACCTACTTTACATCGGCGCCGCGACTCATATAGTCAGCAGCGCGTTGATAGTGGAGAGGGATGAGCAAGGCTCCCTCTAGAAGGTACAACGCCCGGCCTACTTCGTCAGTGAAGTATTGGGCAACTCCAAAACAAGGTACCCGCATGTTCAAAAGCTTTTGTATGCCGTGCTGATCACGTCGCGGAAGCTTAAGCATTATTTCCAAGACCACGAGATTTCGGTGGTCACTTCCTTCCCGCTTGGAAACATACTTCATAATCGGGAAGCCATCGGGAGAATCACGAAGCGGGCAGTCGAGCTTGGAGCCTTTGAGGTAAAGTTCAAGCCTCGGCTAGCTATTAAATCTCAGGCACTCGCCGATTTCATCGTGGAAAGGACAGAGACCCAGACCCCAGCAGCAAAGGAGAATCTCGAGTATTGGACAATGTACGTTGATGGTTCCCTCATGCTCATTGGCACAGGGGCTGGGAATTTGCTTATATCACCGACCCGCAAGAAGCTACGGTACGTCCTTCAGATTATATTTCCAGTCAGCAACAACGTCGCTGAGTACGAGGCACTCATCCACGGGCTACGCATCCCCATATCGCTCGTCATACGGCGGTTAATGGTGCGAGGGGATTCCCAACTCGTGGACAATCAAGTACAAAAGGAGTGGTCTTGTATCGGCGACAACATGGCGGCGTACTGTCAGGAGGTTAGAAAGCTAGAAGACAAATTCGATGGATTGGAGCTAACACATGTGCTCCGACGAGACAATGAAGCAGCAGACGAGCTAGCACGGATGGGGTCCAGTGGGGCGCAAGTTCTGACTGGTGTTTTCGTCGAAGAATTTCACAAGCCCTCTATCAAACTACCATCCGCACCAGAGGAGCATCAAGAGGAACGAACATAATCGGAGGTATTATCAATTAATCCTGGATGGACACAGCTGTATTTGGACTATCTCCTTCGCGACGAGCTATCAGATGATCATAGCCTGGCCGAGTGCATTACACGCCGAAGCAAAAATTACAAGGTAGCCAGGGACGAGCTTTTTCGTAAGAGTTGTTCCGGGGTACTAAGGCGTTGCATATCTGAGCAAGAAGACAGAGATCTACTGAATGATATACACTCGGGAGAATGCGGATACCATGCATCGGCAACCACCTTTGTAGGTAAAGCCTATCGATAAGGATTCTTCTGGCCGACTGCTCTCACGGATGCGGAAGATATAGTACACAGATGTGATGGGTGTCAATTTTTTGCACGGCAGATTCATATGCCGACCCAAGATCAACAGACAATTCCAATCTCTTGGCCTTTCGCTGTCTCGAATCTGGACATGGTAGGGCCCCTCAAGCGAGCGCAAGGCGGATTCATCCATCTCTTCGTCGCCATCGACAAGTTCACAAAGTGGATTGAAGCCAAGCCAGTTGTTGACATCACGGCCGCTAAGGCGCACGAGTTCTTCTGGGACATCATCGTACGTTTTGGCGTGCCTAACCGCATCATCACCGACAACGACGTTCAATTCAAGAGCGGCGAGTTCCAAGATTGGGGCGAGGAGCTTGGCATCAAGATTTACTACGCCTCAGTAGACCATCCAAGGAGCAATGGGCAGGTAGAACGCGCCAATGGATTAATTCTACAAGGACTCAAAGCGAGGATTTTCGATCGCCTAAACCCATATGCCATGCGCTGGGTTAAGAAGTTGCCTTCGGTCCTCTGGGGCTTAGAACAACCCCAAGTCGAGCGACCGGGCAGACACCCTTTTTCCTAGTTTACGGCTTAGAAGCGGTCCTCCTAATTGAATTGAAGTTCCGGTCCCCATGGGTAGGCGGCTACAACGACATTCAGTCGGATGAGGGAAGGCTAGAAGACCCCAACCGGCTCGAGGAGGCCAGGGAAGTAGCAATGATACAATCGGTTAAGTACCAACAGGGCCTGCGTCGCTATCATCAGTGCAACGTATAGGGTCGTGTGTTCTCCAAGGGAGATCTGGTCATCCGAAGGAATCAGAAGCACGAGCATAAACTCTCCCCACTCTGGGAAGGCCCCTATGTGATTGACGAAGTGACTCGCACAGGGGCTTATCGGCTGAAATGTGAAGACAGATCGGAAGTGCCAAACACCTGGAATATCGAGCAGCTACGTCATTTTTATTCTGGAGTCCCGTATTCAAAATTTGTAAATTAGTTGCGCGTTTGACTTGCTACTGAGCCGTACGAGACTAAGTAGTAAGTCAGGGGCTACACTAAATAGTGTGCTGATTCACCGCACCCTATCTTATTAATAAAGTTATTGTCTCTTTACATGTGATGGTCGAATTCGGGTATTATGAAATTCCTTAGTAGTGGCGCTCACATTTGTCACAGGCGATGTTTAGCCACTCGGCACGTGCATGGGGAAAGGGCCAAGAGCTTATTCCTAGCACTCGGGGGCTAGACTAGTCGGCAAAAGCGTTACACGAAAAAGCGGATGAATCAAATACTCAGGTAAAAAGATCAGTAGTATCGAGGATCAATTAAACATATGGAAATTAAGTCATTTACATATTCAAGTTTTTAGCCAATGTGGCGAAGGTCTCTCGAGCTTTCTCCATAAGGGTAGAGGCTTCCTCTTCGGAACAGGTGAAGCCCTCCCGCATGGCGTCAATGTCTACATCGGGTAAATTAGACTTCATAATAGCCAAAGCTTGGCTCATGCAAGTTGTCGCCGCTTCCTTTGCGAAGGTTTTGATTTGCGCGGAAGCGCCTTCGAGTCACGCCGTTAATGTGTCGGCATCGGACGGCAGCTCTTCTTCGGGATAAATATGTTGGAGCACAGGAGCCACCGCTTTCAGAGTACGGTTGCGTAGCTCGACGGCGGACTTGACCTTCTCATCAAAGACTTGGAATTGGGCCTTGGTTTTTTGCTGGTAGGCTGCAAATCAATGGGTCATCACAAAGTGATCAGGTCCTGGTGGGATTGAGCCAAGGAGAGCCAGAGTTAGAGAGTTAACCTTCAGCACCCGGGCTGATTTCTCGGCTTGGGTGTTCGCCAGGAACACCTCTCCCTCTATGGCCTTCTGCTTTGCTTCCATCACTTGCAGGTTCTCCTTCAAAGCTGTGTACAAAAGTATGCGGAAGGGATTCATCAGAAAGAAGTGTTCTATAAAAGTATTGAGCTTGGCATCATTTGGAGGGTCCTTACCTTGGATGGTGTTAGCTTCTTCTACGTGGCGGAGCCGAAGTTCGGTATTTTCCTTTCGGAGCTCCTCGATTTCACCACGAAATTGCGACTTCTGCGCGTATAGCGCGTTGTCAAACTCATCCCTTGACTTCAGCTGGCTGATAGCCTTATGGAGGCACCGGGTCTTTTGTGCGGCCCTCTTGCTCATACACTGTGTGGGGACAGGAGGAAGGATTAGGCACATTCTCTAATTGAGATAAGAATTCAAGGCATGGAGAGAGTTTACCTCAAGCATGTTGACGCCGAATCTCACTACAATCTGCAGCGTCTCCCACTCATCAACCTCTTGTTCGTCATCGACCTCGTAGCCTTCCATTTCCTTCCTCCACTTCACTCGAAGCGGAGGAGGGTTGGCATTGGCAGCAGGTCGAGGTATCACCTCGACACCTGGCTCCGAGCTCTCTAGAGCCGGGGCTGGACCCTTGTCTGGGTAGGCTCTTCTTGAGAACCGGATCGCGATGGAGCAGGAGGGCAGGAGTTGACGTCTTGGAGCTGCGCTTGCTTCGCGAGGTACCCAAGACGGTTTCCTGCAAAACGGTTGAATATTCAAAGACAATGATTTCCTTACGAACAATAAAAGGATGCAGTTGCGAGGGGAAACCTTTGCGACGGAGTGAACTTGACTCCTATCCGAGTGGCCTGACCACTCGGGGTGGAGCCGGAAAGCCTTCTAGCCTCTGATGTGGCCTCTGCGCCGACAATCGGGGGACATGGAGGGCTTGGAGCTTGCTCAGCGGGAGCAGGGCTAGACCTCGAGTTTTGACGACGACGGCGCAGGAGCAGGACATCCTCTTGATCTTCATCTTCGTCTGAGTCTTTTAGGACGATCCCCTTGCTTTTCTTGGCTAGAAGAGCATCAGCCGAGTCCTCAGCAGGACGTTTGAGCGGTGCCTCCTTGCGGCTAGGGGCATCGGGGACTAGATGAGTGGAGAAGAATGTGGCGCGTCCCTGCACAAAGATCGAGCCAGGTCAATTATGATGGAATTTTTTAAACGACAGCCAAAGTCGAGGGGAATTATTTGCTTACCGCTGGAGGAGGATTCGACAAACGGTATGCGCTCGGGCAATTCTCATTTTCTATGATTGAGCCT